>JBCJKH010082703.1:0-27048 GCA_039877255.1 Loriculus beryllinus
CAAGATCTCTGTTAAGAGCTGTGGTAAGGACTTTCCATATATTGCTTCACTCTTTTTTGCCACTTATGGCCCTTTAAAATCACATGAAATGGGTTAGCTGAAGGTTGCTAGCTATCCAGCAACCTTCTATGGTTAGATGAACCTGTTTTATGTATAGTAGCAGGCTAGTTTTGGTTTGTTTTTTTAAGAGAGCTATTTGATGTTGATCAGATCCTTTCAAACACTAGAAGTGGCTCCAGTTGAGATGAATTAGTAAGCAGAGGGTAGATGAGGCAGTCAAAAGCACAAATTACATTTTACCACATGGTCTGTGCAATTTATCACACAAATATCTGTGACACATACATGGTACATGTGTATCTTACAAGTTTGACTGTCTTGTGCTTATCTGCTCATTTAAGATGTTAGCCAGCCTTCTCCCAGTACTGAAAACAGGCTAATTTGCACTGGGAGCTCGCTACTATCTGGTCTACAAGCTATTAAGTGAAAATATTCAAAGCAGAAACTTTTTCTGCTGAGGATCACCACAAATCTGCTACTAAAACAGATGTTGAAAATAAGGCTCACCCTCAGATTAGATATGAACACACGAGAAAGAAAAACATAACCTTAAGAACCGAACACAGATTAATTTAAACAGAAAATACTCTGTGTATGTCTATACAACCTAAATGCATTACTGCATAGAGGTATCTCCACCAGCTAATGCATTGAGATGCATTTTTTGTGGTCTGCATGTAACTGCATGGGTATTAATGAGATCCAATCATTTGTGCTAGAGGCAACATTTCTCCAAGCTCATTGTGTTTGTTCCATATTTTTATCTAGTGGTGAATCAGAAGGGTTTAGTTTACTGGAGTTCCTTTAAAAATTGCATTGCGGAAACAGTGCAGGCATCATGCTGTGTGCACCTGATAATGTTCTGCATCATCAGTAATTCCGACAGTGCTTTCTGTCACTAGCAAGAGCCTATTGATTAAAAAAAAAATAACATATATAATCTATTTTTTTTTCAGCTGAGACTATAGATCCTGTATAGTTCCTTCCACAAATTAGAATATCAACAGTAAAGAGTGAATAGTGACCATTTCTTGATTACATTTTAAATAACAAAATCTGTACGTGTTAAGACAAGAGTGTTAACATGAAGAAAACCAGGAGAACAAAGTACACATTTAAAGGTAGTTTTTTGGTGATGGTGTAGCTTAGAAAAGGATTCCTAACATCTTGTTATTTGTTAATACAGCCTAGTTGTTGATTGCAAAAGATTTGTATGTGCAGCAAGGAGTAGATCCAAGTTCTAGGATGAAGAATATTTAACATTTTTACTGTTTGAAGTCTGACCAAAGAGATACCCCAGATGGATCAAAACAAAATGGCTTGAAGAATGCACAAACTATTACAATTCTTTAAATACTTAAGAATTAGAGTAGCCAAACAGAGGGTGACTCCCAAAACCTCAATATAGATAAATGAAATAGATAGATCTTGGACTGATGATAACAGATGTCCCCTTTTGATGATTAACTGTAAGACCAGGCAATGTGATCATCTGTAATTACATACACATCTCACTGTGTGTCACCATGAAGCAATCCCAAGCCAACCCCAGGCTAGCAGGATCCAGCAATTTCAGATGGGAATGCTCTTGTGTAGATTCACGTGTCCATTCTGGGAAGCAAAGTTATACTCTGTCCATACCACCATTGCTTGTCACTGTACTGTTGATGTGTTAGATTTGTGCTTTTGTAGGCATTTTTTCTACAGGGCTGAAACACACCGGTGCAAAACAGTAGTGACGCAGAAGAAAATTTAACTGGTTTCTTTAAAAACCAGGAAGCTAAAAGAGGTTTATAGGCACAAACTAAAAGCTTTTAATCTAGAACTATACTTTTCACCGTCTTAACACTAAGCTTTGTCTTCACACTAGCTTTTTGCATCAATCATCCAGTACACGACAGCAGAGAGTCATTCTAGATCTGCTGCTGCCATATCTGTGGTATAAAACTTCTCTTTAACGATCAGGGATACAGTTCTGTCCCAAGCTATGCAAAGTCAAGCTAACCAGCCTCTTATCTACAACACAAGAACTAACTGCTTAGAGTTTGAACCAGTGAAGTGGTTGAGACCAATCCACATGCACAGAAGCTGATTGATGAACATGATACATCCCTTACTAATCAGAAGGAACTAATAAAAATGAACTTATTTATTTGACTCTTACAAGGATTGAGTCAAGGATCTTGATTTGTGTGACTCTTGCAAGGTAGCTGTATGGGCTGCATATTGATGGTGGGAAAGGGGGTATGCAACTGATGCTGGTAAACTACAAAAGAGGAAATTTGTTATGAGAGGCAGTTTGGGTGCTGTCACTATTCAGGGCAGTCTATAATTAATGCCCTGCTCCTCTGATAAGTTGTCCTCTCCTCCCCCTCAGCATTAGTCCTTGCCATCGTTGCTGCTCCCACAACTGCATCTATTTTTACTTCTTTAGCTGTGACTGTAGCATTTCGGGTGATAAAATCCCTTGAATCTGCACATCTGTTCCCTTCTCTGTGCACTATAAACATGTGTTTGTCTCAGCAAAACTTCAGAGCAGTCAGGGTCCAGATGACTCTTTCTGTGCTTGTCTACTACACCTTAATGCAGCATTTTCCATGGGCGCTAGAGAAGGAGCACACTTCAGGAGGCAGGATCAGAAGGAGGCTCCTGTAAGTCATTCTCTGTGCCATTGCTTTACCTAATGAAGCACTTGCTTTACCTAAGTATGCTGTCCGCCTTTTGAAGATCCAAACTAGTTTTAGTAAGATGGTACAACCTTGCGGGGTTGCATTGCCAAGTAATCAACTCAGTAACAGCCCAGAGGTCAGGGCTTTGTGAAAACATGGCAACATTTTCTTGGTTATTGTCCATGATCAACAAGAATTCTTGCTGCGAGCCAAAGACACAAGCACAGAATTTAAAGGGTGAAGCGATGTGTGACACTTGTATCCTGAAGCTCCCCACTCCATATGTCTGAGAATTAAAACATTACTTCCAGATGTACGTTCCCTTAACAGGCTGAAGAAAACTGACTCTTTCACCTTATTTGCTTGGGGGACATGATAATGTCTTAATGTAAACAAGTACTCTTTTTCTGCAACTGTTTGCAGTGTAAAACCCCAAACAAATCCCTTTTTTGATATATTCAGTCAACTTTTATTAAAATCGAGCTGAAAACGCGTGGCTAGGTGACAGTTCTGTAAGAAAGGAACATGAATTTAGCATGAATCAAAGTCAAAACTTAGAAAAGAAGGAAAGCTCCTAGCAGGACACGTAACAGGAATGCTGTCCATAACACAGTCCTCTTGTTCAGCTGAGCACAACTAAGGGTGCATCTACAATGGTCAGCTTCTGCGCCACCCTTAAGACAGATGTAGTCCTAATAAAGGAAACCAAGTGATCAGAAGTCTAAATGGGAAGAAAATAAAAGAAATGCAATCGCTTGGTCTAAGACATTAATAGCAAGGAAATCTTCCCATTTGTAAAAGGCACCTGGCAAAAAAAAAATCCCAAACTTTTCTCCATGCCCTTGTTCAATAGAACACAAAATAGCAAGTTCAAACTGGAGCAATGGTGATTCAGAGTTAAACATTAGGAAAAAAAACTTTCAACCAACAAAGATAGTTAAACACAGGAATAGATTGCCTAGGGATGTTTTGGAATCGCTATGATTGGAGCTTTATAAGAACAGGTTAGACAAACATCTGTCAGGAATGATTTAGGTATAGTTGATCTTGCCTTGGGGTAGCGGGATGAACCAGACGACCTCTAAAGGTTCCTTTTGGCCCTCTTTTCTATGATTCTGTAAGAAAAAAAAATACACAAAATGATTGCATGTAGAATTGAATTTGGCACCTTTTAGTAAATCCCATTGTTTCTGCTTTCCTGTTGTTTGCTTTGCAGCTCAGCCATGCTGAAGACTCCAGGTTTCAGCAAGAACCTTAAAAAGCTGTTTGATGCCAAACAGTGCTCCGATTTTTTACACTGTTACATTTAATTAGGGTTTCCAATTAATCTTCTCTGTGTATTACACCATATCCAGCCATCAATGTTAATAAAATCTTTGCTTAGTTTAAAGACTCTCTGAAAGTTTTCATTTGGAAAGTGAGACCATCTGGCCTCCCTACCTCACTAGGATTACATCCTGGGTAAAAGCATTCTCCATCTGTTTCTGAGATTCATACACATATTACACAGGAATGTGGGTTGGGGCAAGGCTAAGGAGGGATTTCATTGCCAAGATATCTGAAATAGAGTCAGATCTGTCTAGAGAAACTCTTTTGATATTCTTGATGCAAAACCTAAGCAAATTTCCTTTTCAAACTGTTCCAACCCACCTTCAGAAAAAGGCTTATTGCTTCCCATTGTGTGAGGTGAGGTCTTCCACTGGGGATACACCTCAATCCTGAACATATTTAGCATAAAATATGGAAAAGGTAACCCCTGTTTCACACTGGGGTTCCCAAGAATGATTCCTCAGCCTCCCCTGGCTGAGGAGTCCCAACAAAGGCATAATGCTGGAAACTATGGAACTATGCTGCTGGCAGACAGCATGGCAGTGCAGACCATGCCCACATACTTAAGTGCAGTTTGTGAGCTAGGATGAGGAGCTTGGTCTGCGTGTTCATTCATTCATTGATATCCCCTTAGCAACCCACATATGGTGTCTGGCACCTCCCTGACTTTATTAAATGAGCAAATCAAATGCCTTGGTTTGCTAAACAAAGTACAGTGTGTTTTGCAAATGAGGATTTTGGCAGTTGTGTTGCTTCCCCAGCTGTGGTTTTAATTTTTCTTATATACATATAGATAGAGATACACACACACACGTATATATATGTATGTATGTATGCAAGGTGACTTTTTAAGATGACCATAAATCCAGAGGACTAGATTTCCCAGTCATCTTCTCTTACTCTGCATTTGGAGCAACATTGTGGTTGAAGCCCCTGTGATTCTCTGTTCTGTTCCAGCTATAGCACAAGCTTTCTCTTAGCCTCCGCCCTCATCCTATCCCTTAAAGGAGTCATTAAGCAGTTATAGAGCAGTCACACCCAATCACTAAGCAGGCAACAGATGCTTGTTTAATCATTTTAGGCTAATTCCGATCTTTCTGTTCTGGTTTGGGTGATATTACTGTCCATATAAAATTTTTGCTCAGTTATAGGTTTATGTTCATCGTTGGATGAAATTCAGGGTGAACAGAACATTTTCCATAGCATTCTGATCAGAGCAATTTGTAAGGTTTTATTGCTACTGAATTTAAGTCCTACTTCTGATTTGACCTTGAACTGCAAACTGTACATTGATATTTAACAGGAATATCACTTTTCCAGACTTTTTTTATTCAAATTATTTTGCCATAGTCAATAGACTGCATGCACAGAAGTGCCACATCCTATTGGGTTCTCATCATCCTTGAATGAAATGTACAAAACTAAAGATATTGAAAGCCTTTTTGAGCATTAAAGCTGCTTCATTAAACATTACCATGGGTATGTGGATTTTTTCCTTCTTTTTAACGTGTCCTGGTTTTCTTTGTGTATTTAAAAACAAACAAAAAACAGTAGGAAAGTTTCAAAAGAGATAAGCATGACAATTTGTCTCCTGGATGCAAAGAGCCATTAGCTACGACTTAGCTTCTTTACTGTAGCCATTTAGAACCTCGAGTAGATAACAGTGACTTTCATTGATACTGGCAGATTTATGGAGCCATCATTAAAAAAAGAGCAAAGTGGCCTTGATCAATGTTTTCAATGGATGAGGTACATACTTGCTTTCCATCAATATCAGACATGCGTCACTACTTTTCCTGCTTGTTCTTTTTTTTTTGAGAAAAGATATAAATTGTGACCAAGGGAAGATTAGCTCTTTTCTTGAGGCTCCCTGCTATCAGTTTTGATGGAACAGAGAGAGATGCGCACAAAAACTCCCTGCTCCACACTTTGCTCTTTCCTGATCAGTTCCACTTCAGGTCTTTAAATGAAGATTTGGATTATTTGGGCACCAATAGTGCCATTTTCTATTTTGGAAAAAATCAATGTGATCATTTTCTTTGACACATTAAAGTACAGATTGTGCCTGTCTTAGAAAAACCATCACTGAGTAACAAACACATACAAGTTTCATTATCAGAAGGGGCATCACTAGGATTAATAGATGATTTTCCACTTCCAATTCCAGTTGAAAACATAGAAATAACTTTTCTCTTTCTATAATATCATTTTGGTGTATTTTCTAAAGTAAATTCTGTCAAAAATAAAAAAGAAAAGCATAAAACCATCCAGCTTTATAAACACTTCTAGCAGCCCATCAAAGCCTTTATGAGTGAGAGCCATAAAACATATACCTCCTACCTCTGAAGTTCCAGGAGTACCACAAAGAAAGTGATAGCAAACAGCTTCTAAATAGCCCAGCAAACCAAGACAGCCAGCTAAGTCAAGCTCACAGATGAAACCTTGAGCAAGGTTAATCCCCATCCTTCTTCTGACTTATTCCTCTCCTCAGCTGGCAATTTATTTCCCTCCTCAGCTTCACAGTCTCAATCCCAAAAAGGGAAACACTCTGCATCAAGTTTCTTGCTGAATTAAACCACTGCACTGCCTATTGTGCAAGGCTGCATCTGCTATCTGGCAGATAAATTTCTAATGCTTATTGAAATATGTGGCTCTATCTACACTGCTCCATGTATTTTAGAGTACAAACTGACTTCCATCTATATTCTAGAGTACAAAATTGCAGGTACAGAAGCTGAGAAGAACTGAAGAGAGATGAAGAAACTAAGTAGTGAATGATCCCCATAGTCCTATTTTGTCAGTGTGTTTCAAACTGCATTTTCATGCTGCTTTTTAGTTACTTGTAAGTGCTTTTAAACCCCAGGCATGTTCAGGTTTGGATTAGGACAAATACTTTAAAACCACTGCCATTGTCTACTCAGGAACCTTTTGGACATGACTAGGAGAGCATTTATGTGAATTTTAAACCTGTCTGGTAAAGCAAATTTTACTGTTTGTAAAAATTTGAGCTCTTTTAACATCCTTTTGACCTCTTTAATTTCTTTCTTTTGTTAGAAAAGAAGGTGGCTCAGTTGTTTCTAGTTATTCACTTACAAGCTCTGCATAGAAAGTGCCAAGACCCCTGGTCCTTGCTTCTAACATTTAGATAGTAATAAAATACTTAATGTTTTAATAGATTTGCTAACTCTATGTGACAATCTGAGTAACAGATGTATCAGTTAAATTTGTTCTTGCTGTGAAGAGCCACTTTATCAACATATATTGAGAAAACAGCATGGTCAGATTCCTTTTATCAGTGTAAAAACTGGGGCAAGCTATCGGTTTTCAAGCTCAGCAGGTCAGTAGTGGCTCGCTCAAGGTGAATCATCTCTCATCTCTAAAGATGAGTCTATCTTTACATACACTTAATGAGGATAAAATCTGAGTCTTTCAAATTTCAGCTGTTTATGTGAGCTTTTCATATTTGTAATAGAATCTGAGATTCCTCAGAAAGAAGAAATCTCAAGAATCATTTGCACAGATTTTTTTTTGTCCCAAATGGACATGAAATGTCATTAAAAAAATATAAATTCTTAATTCTGGCAAGCCGCTGGACTTTGGGAAAAATGTGTGAATAACACTATTACAGCAGTAAACATTTACAAGACTGAAACACAAGTTTCACTTTAATTTCTAAACTTGTCAGAACAATTCTTTTACCCATGTTAAGACAACCAGCTTTGGATAAACTACCCTTCCTTTTTCTGACAGTTGTTTATCTGCTCCTGAAAAAAGCTATGGAACCATTTTTCTTGCTTGAATGCCTTCAGGTAGAATGCCTTTTAAAGTCTTCTGCATCAGATCACCTTTATGAGTTTGTCTATATCAGTCAGATGTGTGAAGAGTGGAAGCAAAGACCAGTGAGAGGTGAGCATGTCCTATCAAAACCTGCTGGTGTTTGGAACAAACATTGTTGAAGAAGAGCCACACAAGAGGAAGAAAATGATAGGAGACAGCAACAGAGATACCTGCAAGTGCCAGGTTTTACGCACTTCACAGCCGGGGATCCAGAAGATAATATTGTGGGAGAGATTTACAAACACTGTAATACTTTGTAAACTCCAAGAAACTGGTGGTGTACAAACCCTCACAGGTGCCTGTCCTCTTTCATAGCTTCTTAAAACTTCCTATGGAAGGGCTATGTTTGCATAATGGGACTCATTGCCTTGAGTATGAATAAACCTGTCAGAAACCTTTCCAGCCAGTGGAGACCTTCTCCCAGTCCAGATGAGATGACCTAACAAGATGCTCCTGAGCAGCAAATCCAGATACTATCTCTCCCAAAGCTATGGATTCCTGAGTGCATGCATGTGAAAATGTTACAGCACTGTGAAGGTCCCGGCTGGCCATAGACCTATAATCTTTTTCTTTGCTATCATGAAAGAGTTGTAAGTGGGTTAAATATTAATGCAGTAGAAGCATCTTGTCCTTTTACCCATGATTACACTGGAGGAGGAACCCTGCAGTGTTCACTGTAAACATGGAACACCAAAAAAGACACCTACACTTGGATCTTTCAAGCATCTTGAAGTCTGTTGCTAACACTTGTTATAACAGAAGTGATTTCATCTCAATGCATAGTAGTTGTGAAGAATTAAATAAGCAGATGGATATACAAGTCATGAAATACACCACCACTATTTTCACATTACTAGACTATGCTGGTGGTGAAATGGAAATAAATACTTCAGAGTAACAAGAGCAAATATTCTTATTTTTTAACAAGCACCATATTTGGTTTTAATGGTAAATGGTCCAATCTCAGCATTTGGCTATCTATGTGTAAAGTACAGTCATCAAAACCCCTTCCTGATTCTTGGCGTTCTGCAACAGCTGTGAGATCTATGACCATGAATAGAAATGAATAAGAGCTAAATCATGTGTTAATCATTTCCAGAACTAGGTCAAACATAAGCTCTCTCTTGATGCTTACAGACACAGCTGTCTGTCACGGTCATCCTCTTCAACTGTCATTAGACTACAAGTGACAAACTAACAAGTTGCAGAAGCTGTTGTACCAAGCATCTCTGTGAAAACCTGACTCAGTCAGAACTGCCTTTGCAGGGCCAACAGCGAATTTCCACTTCACTCCTTACCACAGAGATGTGTCTTCAAGTCACCATGCTGTGGGTTGAGTGGTTACCATTACTGACTTGCATAAAACAGAGAGTGACTCCTGCCCTTGCCTAGAATAGTTCTTTCTTTTTCCTGTTTGAAGCCTGGATAAAATGTTCCAGCTGTTTGCAGTGTATGTCACTGGCTAGATTTTGTGGGTAAGATTGTTTCTATGATTTTTTCAGTTCCTAAACTTCTTGTACTGTCTTTTCCCTTTTTTAATTAATCTCTTCTTTCTTTAGATTTGTGCGGTAGTAGAAGCACAGAAGGGTCTCTGTTCTAAATAGGGCAGTTGATCCTTCATGTGATACCATAACAGTGTTTATCAGCACAACAGAGCCCCACAAAAACGTGATGGGCAGAGAGCTGGACTGGTTTTTAGATATACAAAATAGAGTGCTCTTCTGTATCTAGTTTAATATTGGAACAATTATGTACTTCAGTGGAGTTGTAGCTGATTTTATTGATTGTAAATGACTTTGGAAACAGAGCCTAGCAACATGAATAGTTGAAGCAATCATCTGGACTAAGGAGGATTTAGGAATCTGAATTGTAGCACATGCAGTTTTCATTAAATACATCTATATATTCTGATTGAGATTAAGATATAAACTGTTCAGCCAGACCAAAATGTTTGTGTTTATGGCACTGTCATACATGTGCCCAGGGGGCTGTGAAGAATTTAGAAGACCTTTCTGTTCCAAAGAAATGTTTAGATGTCGTTTAAATGCCACACTGCCTGCTTCAGCATACTCCATTTGCCCTGCTGGCTAGAGCAAAAGATTGATGGTAAACCATCTGCAGATGGCAACTCTTTCTAATGGAGGAGATACAGAAGCTTGAGAGGGAAAGAAATCTTAGAGACACAAAGTTCTTAAAGATTTAAGCTTTTTAATCCCAGGTGATTTTTAACTAGTTCCTCTCAAGTTTTTTTTATGCCATTATTAGTATAATCCAGAGGTATTCTATGTTGTAGGTGAAATGGAACAAGTGGCAGGAAAAAAGTAAAGAGCAAGCACAGAAACAAAACCAAGAGGTTAAAGATTCCTTAGCAGGTACATGGGAATCTCACCTATCTGGCCCACTGATATGGAAATCAGGAAAAATGAAGCCAGTAAATGTCTCCTGAATTGAATTCTTTCCAATGAGAGACCTATGTCAGAAGCTGTCTGGTCAGTGCCTGAAACACAGGTGATTGCATTCCTATTCAAAAGTACTAGGCATGTATGAGATTATTATTGCTGCAAAAACATAAAGTATGGGCTGTTTTCTATTTTTACATACTATGCAGTTTTGGCTTTCAGCAGTGATTCACTGGCCCAGATTTTGGTCTAAATACCAGTCAGAAGAAACAAGAACAATCCTAGTCAAGGGAAAAGAGTTGCATTAAGGCCACATTAAAAAAAGTTTACCACCTATTCTGCTTATGTACGAGTGATCACAAATTTACAGCTCTTTTTGTCTTCCTTTCTCTTCCTTTCTCTTCTTTCTTTCTTTCCTTATTCACACCTCTTACCACGGAGTTGCTCACTCAGATGTTTAGAAATCTGAAGAGATGATAAACTGGAAGAATGGCTGTCAGTAGAAAATTAGAAGGTGCAATCAAATGAAGCATGTGGACAAGGAGTCACTGAAACCGTGCTACCTAAAAGAGTAAAGATGAGAAAGTAATTAAACCTGGCCTCACCTTCTTTTCACAATAGTACTCAAGAAGAAGCATGTCTTTCTAATGTAAAAACTCTGTCTCTTTTAAAAAACAGAATTACTGTGAGTTGAGCTTGCATAGGCTGCAATTGCAAATGCGTTATTTGTACCATGAGCAGACATACGGAATGTAGAAGGTTGGGGTTTTGGCACTGCTGAGTATCTTCATCCAAAACAAAACCAACCTTAAGTCTCATTGGACAGCACAAAGTAACAAACAGTAAGAAAGAGGGTTCAGTTTGGAATAATTCTAATCTAGTTTATGCATGTTATTAGCTGTTCTAATCGTCTAAACTTGCATCTGAGGATGCAATAGTGTCACACACACAATAGCACCAGTGAATGGATTTTTTTTAACTAAATACTATATATGTGGAGTCTCAATGTTTTTCTGAAGTGCCTGAGTGATTCATCTCAACAGATTCCTGCACTATGGTATTTCTTAACCAAAATGTTTTCAAAGGACGCAGTTTAATGCAAACTCTCAATATGCCACATTTTGGCAGTGATTGCTTAATGCAGCAGTGCACTAATGAATTGCTCCACTGCATCCTCTGATCATGAATATGAATCGGAGTACTATAAACTGAACTCAATGTACTGCTAAGTGACTGCATCTGATTGTGCCAGCAGCCAGATGATTGTCTCATTAATGAGCTGAGCTACTAAAAGATGGAGGAATAGGAAGCCAAGCCTGCTTTGCATTGCCTGAGCTTCTTTGCTGACATCTTTCCAGGCCTTCCAGAAACTTCTGGAAACTTGTGAAAGAAAATAGACACACACACACACACAGAGAAAAAAAAGTTTCACAAATGCAACTAAGACAAATAAAAGCTTCAAGGCTCAAATTCTGTTTCTCTCAAATTCTGTTCCTGATTACATGTATATGACTCTTTTGTGGTTGGAGGTTCTGTTTTAATATGGGATAATCCAGGTTTTAAAATTAAGGAGTTATACACATCCTTTGCTTCTCAGTTTTTGCTGTTCTGAGTATAGGAGACCATAGGAGCCAGCTCCTTGCCTTTCTAAAAAACTCAACTACACTGAACATCTAAATTCATCAAACAGACAACCACCACAGATTGACAAAAATCATGTTGCAATTACATCCTTTGGAATAACAGTAATCTGTTAGAAATACTTGTTAATTTTGATGCTTTCAGAGTCTTAACCGATGTTAAGTATTGGCATGTCAAACTCCATTACTGTTTACCAGCATCACCGTTTTGTTTTGCAGCATAAGCATGGTCACATCTTAGCTGGAGACAACTTCAGTACAAGGTCCGCAACGAGCCATCTAAATCAGTTGTAGAGCCTATAATGGTTCTGTTCTAGACCTCTGATCCTATAGTAATATGAAATGTGGCTTATTAAAAATAAAATAGAAAGAAAAAAGAAAACCAGAAAAGAAAAAAAAGAAAGCCATTCCTTGAAAGCTTAGCATCACAGTTGGACCAGAAAAGCGTAGCGTAAATCTGTAGTCAACACTACTATAGCAATTCTGCCTCTAGAGGGCATTACAAGCTAAATGTTTTCTCTGACAAGTGAGGAGAACATCTTGGATCAGCCCAGGAGGCAGTTCTTAAAATTACCCAAATTAAGAGATTTTCTGCGTTTACAACATCAGCTATGTAGGACTCAAACAAAACTATTGGGCAGCAACACTGAAAGATCCTCAATCCACTGAAACATATTTGGTATGAAAAGATGTTAGCAGACATTGCTAATATCCCTGAAACTCTTCATGAAGTGAGATGTTGTGAGCAAATTTTAGCACATTGCTGTTGCATTTTAACAACTCTGCCTGCATCCTTTTTCTGAGTGCTGTGATCCCCAGTGATGGTAAAACCAGAAGATCATTGGTCATCAACACAGAAGCTTTGAATCCTTAGCACCTGGCACGTAGGTGAGTGTGTCTGATTTAGAAATAAACTACATTATTATCTGACTCAACATCTATGAACTATACAAATTGCTAAAATATCTATGGACATCACATATTACATTCCAGGCTTTTTATACATTAGACAAATGTAGACATATGTATTAGAAATACTCTGTTGGTGAGCTGGTATGACACGTTCTTCCCTCTAAGAGCTGCTTCCTAGAGGCATTTGGTAAGCTTCTTCAGCCATGCAGTATGAAACAGTCCAACAGAATATCTTCTTTCCTTTGAACACATGGATGGAATCAGTCCAAATCACAAACAATATTTGTGTTTCTGTGGCTATAAAGCAAGGATCAGGCATGTCTCTCTGCATGCTGAGGCCATACTTTGTTAATGCAGAAAATAGCAACCAGGTTGCTTGGGCGTAATTTGGCTATGTATGTTTTACTATTCACATTTGTTCAACTGATTGGGGCAATCAGAGTCATTGCACTTTTTTGTCCTAAGACTGATACACAGCTTCTTATGTTTGTCCATTTCTCTGGCATCATAGTGATACTTTTTGATTTTTAGATACTGTTGTGAGTAGTCTGCTGAATGTCACAGTCAACTACATTTCTAGGAAGCTACAGATCTTGCAGACTCATCAATATCCATGAGTGCATTCCATATTTTCGGTGTTCCTTTCCCAGTGCCTCTATCTCCATTCTATGTGTTAAGGTTCTGTAGCATGAGAATAGATAACTCTTCTATAAAACAGAAAAATCTTCACTGAACTAAACACCATTCAGTACTAGAATGTTGTAAGCCAACAGTTTCATTAATAAGGAAACCCTACAGTAAATGGAATATTAAAAATACATTACTCAATGTATTACAGAAATAATTTTATAATTCAAATTGATAGGGTAAACTATATCCATTAGAAAGCAAAACATGAGTAAAATCACTTACACAATCACTTAGTGTTTATACTGATAGACTGGTAACATAATGACGTTATCAAAATTCTTACTGCCTTGTTCACTATATTATTGAAGTGAATAAACATATCAAAATCTTAGCTTTAACTGGCTTCAGATAAAAACTGTACGTAAGTTTGCTACACGTAAACATTTTGCTTTAACCAGCACAAACCAAAATGTTCCCTGCCAAACAGATGTGCTCACTTGGTTGATGCAGAGGGCTATGCAATGGAAGTGGTGGTACATCCCAGGAGCACAGAAATCAGGTCCACCCCAAGGGCTACAATTTATCTTTGCTCTCCTTTCATGTATACTGCAGAACTGCTAGCATTCGCTTCTGAATTATTTCTGATTCGTTCATTATGTCCAATTCCTCTACCTTGTAAAAACCTACTTGTGTCACCTGTACTATATTAGGTATTATGAGCTTTTGCAATAAAAGGAGTCCGACATGCCTAAGGTGCCCAAGACTAGATTCGTAAATTATTACTAGCTCTTCCTCTTAATACTTGGAGTTTTCTCTATCAATCAACCAATCTCATCCATATGTAGGAAAAAAGAAAAGCAGGCTCTCTAGTCCATGTTTGCAGAGGTTCCTGGACTCTGCAGCACCTACATGGGATTTGAAACTAAAAAAGAAGTCAAGATCCATCTAAACTTTCAGAGATTGGTATGCTTTTATATTTAAAAATATTCTCAAGCTAAGCATCTCTTAACTCTCTGCATGTGTTTATATGCACTTTAAGAGACTAATGAAAATAATAAGTCTCTACATAATGGAAGAATTGATAAAGGCCCTATAAAAATAATTCTCAAATGGTTTGTATGAATGTCCTGAATAAGTGATGAATGTACTTAATGAGAAATTAAACATTTCTGGGATTACAGTGTGCGGCCACACAAGAGTTCAGATGTGATATGCCAACGAATGATATAAATTCCATGTGAACTTGAGTTTATGTAAAGTATTGGATTCCCTAAGAAATACAATTTTTAATATAACCCCAAACCTGGCAGGTACTGTGAGTGCTACTCTGTTCATTTTGTGGGTGTTATTTGTCTAATTAAATGACCAGACCTGCTTTAGTATAAGATTTCTGCAAGTAGCTGTCTGCCTAGAAACAGGAAAGTTTTGTTGTTTAAGAAGCAGACAAGTGTGTATGCATCAAAGAATAAGAAGTGTGTCTGTGCTCCAGACCCTTAGCTACAAGCACCACTGTCAGCACGGTACAGGCCGCATGGTTGGCTTTGTTTTGTCCTGGGGTCAGAGATACTGAAAGGAAGAAAGAGAAAGAAAGATTAATCTGATAAAGGCATTGCTGATTCTAATCGGACTGATGGGAAACTGTGGTATGAAGTTAAAGAGGCAACACCAGGTGAATTACTGTGATGAACTACCTTAAAGCTGAAGCAATCAAATAGATAGCTCTCACATATAAAAATCACTGTGGCATCTTTATTCATCAACAGTTTTGCACGAGTTTCTCATGTTCAATCCCTCCCAGGAACAAGTAAAGCACTCTGATGCACTTGATCAGATTAAATCTTATCGGGGAGACGCAGCCACTGAAGTGCCTGTTTCTCAATTCCCAGAGCTAATGTCTCATTGCCATGCAGAAGAATAAACTTTTCAAAGCTTGAAAATGAAAAACTCCAGTAAGTAACAACAGTGCATGCAGGTGCCTGCATTCATAACCTACTGTAAAGGAACTGAAAGAGTTTTTACTCTCGTATGTGACAGCAGTAAAACTTTTTCACATCGGCTGATAGCAGAAAACCTGCAGAAGTGAAATTTGTAACTCTTAGTTCAGAAAGTATTCATAGAAATAGACTTCTCATGGAGGCTTTCTGCACATTTGTAGGAGAACAAAAGAATCACATAAAAAAAAGCAGTACTAAAAAGTAACATAAAGAGACATATTTGATTCAAGTATAGCCAAATGATATGAAAATCAAACATGGAATCCTAGAGAATTCAGCACAAAACTCCTGTAAAAATTCACTCATATGATTTTAACAATTAGGTTATGACTTGCTCTTAAGGAATGCTGAAGTCTTTCTGTGATGGTTGAATTATTTGAGTCTTTTGAAGTTAATGGGTTCAGAAGATATCCAATGTTTTGCAGAACTGGATACTAGGGAACACAGTGAACAAATACCAGTTTGTGTGATCAAATGTGTTCTCCTTTGCTGAGCACATGTGATTATGTACCCATATAACAGCAAAATAGGATTACATCCCTTTACAGAAAGAGACCTTTATGGGACATTCAATCAACATACTGCTATGCATTTGCTGAAATACGTTTATTGATCACTCATTAAGTGTCATATTGTGCAGTTCACAGGACAATTACACTATCTGTCCAGTGCTGGAGTAAGTTTTTCCGTACTTTTCGAAGAGAACAACTGATGGTGACACTCTTTGAAAGTCCTATAGAAACAAGGAAGACAAAAAAGTGTTAGGTTTGGCTTTCATTGTTTTACCTTTTTTAAAGGTATTTTAAAGCTCTAAATATTGTCATCTGCTTACATTCCATTATATGAGATATAATGCAAATTATGAAAAATAATGTATATGAAACATACATTTTGACATTAAATGTACATTGACAAAGAGCACAAGAATTGATTTATGTAATTGCAAACAAATATACATTTCAAACTCTAACTATAGGCACTGCAAAAATTTCCTGCTTTAAAAACTAGGACTGCAGGAACAGGACAAGGGGCAGTGGGGTTAAATGTTAATGAGAAGTTCAGGTTGGATATAAGGAGGAAGCTCTTTGCTGTGAGGGTGGTGGGGCACTGGAACAGGCTGCCCAAAGAAGTGGTAAATGCTCCATCCCTGGCAGTGTTCAAGGCCAGGCTGGACAGAGCCTGGGGCGATGTGGTCTACTGTGAGGTGTCCCTGCTCATGCAGGGGGGCTGGAACTGGATGATTTTAAGGTCCTTTCCAACCCAAACTATTCTATGATCCTATGGTATACAAAATTGTATTCTCCTCCATGGCAATCAAGTAGGTTAAGGACAACAAGATATCTTTGCAATATTTTACCTTTTCGACCTTGGTTCATATTAAAACGTGGGTATTAAAACAGCTGCATGAGAAATAGAAAAAAATTAATATATATTAAATAAGTATTCATGGCAACAAATTGATTGGGAGCTCTGGAAGAAAGCAGGATATTTTTTCCAGGAAAAGTTCTTGGTTATTACATTCAAGTTTTTAAAATGAAAATGCTTGCAAATCTAAATTGAATACGAGAAATGCAAGTAAACTTGTAGCTTAAGAGTACAATGTAAATACAGCCAACAAAAAAAAAGGAAGGAAAGTAAGTGAGGTATTCTAAACAGCATTTTGATTTAGCTATTTACTAATAAATGTTCGTGGTAAATGATTACCAAGTCCATGGTGTTTAAGATCAAGGTTTGAAAGCATTCGTTATAAAATTATTTTCTTTGACCTTGAAATACAGGGAATAGGATCAGCAATACAAAATCTTTTTTTTTTTGCATTAAAATTGGTTTCCCTTTCTACAAGTAATGTGTCAAAGATGAATTATTAGCTTTCCAGGATCTGATGGTTCATTTTGAAGGAACAACTTGGTCTGCACACTTTCTATTGTTTTCTACTGCCAAGTAGTTTTCCAAAACCAGTTTTGCCAGTGAAATAGCATGGTAAAGCAATGTCTTCATAAAATGACTGAGGTCATGAGTGAACAAAAGCTAGTATTCGTACCTTTTCAACCCATTTTACAATTTCAAAGGTTTGGTTTTCTCTTAAAAACAGAATGAAAACTTTTTTTTTGTTATGTCTCTGAAAAATGACATGAAGCAGAATTATCATTGCCTGATAATTTAGATTTAGCTACTTTACAGCCCACGGTTCACCTGAATCTCCATAAACAGACAGAGCAACTAGGACATGCAAACAGCAACATAGCCCACCTGAGTTTGGTCTGCACTGTGTATTGCCAAACTGAGATCACACCATTTCTTACATCTCAAACTTAAATTCATTTAGTATGTTTCCTCCAACATTCTGGCACAAAGTGGACATAAATAATCAAAATTCAATACCTTGTGTAGTGTGAAAGTGAGTACTGCGCCCTTCTTAACCATTCACATGGTTTATTTTTTAATGTTTCTCTATGCCTTGTACCACCCAATTTCTTACCCACCAGAAACAGCTTATTTGCATGTTTTCATATTATATTTTAAGAATAGCACAGAATTTCAATTTTCGTTATGTGTTTAGCATCACAAACACCTTCTTACTGCAGGAAAAGTTGTCCATATAATGATAATTATAAATATTATTATAGCTCCAGCATAACTGCAAATAGTTTCCTTCTAAAGTGAAGCTAGCTATCTTTAAATCAGTAAATTAACCAGCCTAACATTGCTCTTGAGAGTGGGAAAAACCCCCAACCCTAGTTGCTGAGAAAACAAACAGATAATACAGGTATAACTTAGGATTGATTCAGAGCAGAATACAGTATCTTTTCTTTTGAAAACAGGAAGTATATCTTTCATGCACACGCAAACAATATCTTTCATACACATGCTTTAACAAATACAGCAGTGAACTTGGGGTAAGAAGGGTAAATCAGTGAAAGGTTGTCATGGTTTACACCCCCCACATCAGGATAGAACTGGGAATGGTAAGTCTGAGCATTGAAGAAGTCTTCATTTGCTGGAGCAGACGGCTTTCGCTATTAGGATGCCTGGCCAAACAAAAACAATCAGCTGCCAAAATTAGCTCCTTGGGACGATTTAGGAGCCTTTGAAGTGAGCAGGTTTTTGAGCTGGAACTAAGCCCAGGTCCAGCTTCAAACTCAAATCAAAATGACAAAGAGGAAATTTTCTGTGCCACACGCCCCCTCAGTGTAAGATTGCTTTGGGTTGGCAGCTGTACTGTTTATCTTGTTATTTAAAGCTATTTCACTAGAAACTCACAACAGAGCATTTAAACAACTGGCTCCGATTATGACGACAGCAGTTATGTTTGACCACATTCAGGAAACATCACACAGGCTGATGGGTAAATAAAAGTCTTGCTGGCTTTCGAGTTAGACCAATTAAGGGAGTTTAGAATGTATGCTAGATAAATGTTGTACAGTATGCAAGTAAAATACAAATACCTTTAGGAAAAGAACCCCAGCCATTTCAGTGTTTGAAGATACAGATTTTAATCAGGTTTCAAGAGTGTGAGAAAGTAAGGCCTGAAAATAGCACTTGGCCTTGCAAGATTTACCTCATAGCACTGAAGACAGTCTATCCCAATGTATCATTGTGGCAGCATAAAGGGAAAGGAATTGGAAGCCAAGCTCCCATGTCTGTCTAATTTGATGGTTCAAACCGTGCAGTGAAGCACTGCAATGCACTGCTGGTTGATTCTGGTAGACTGCTTGGCTCATTCGAGTTTAAGTTGATTGCTACATAGCTTAGAAGTTGTGAAGTTATGTAGATAACACTTCTGAAGCTGCAAGAACAAAAATGGTGAGTGGATTGTAGAAAGGCTTGTTCAAAATTACTTTAGCATTAGTCCCTCATTGTTGGTAGCTGGAATGAATTAGCTTACAACTATGAATTCCTACATCTTGGTGAGTTTGACCCTACAGCTTTGCAGTCTCAGGATCACAAGAGCATGGAGCTCAACTTCATGGAATTTTTCCATTCTTAAATCACGCCATATAATTCTTAGCATCAGAGACTCGTAATTCTCAGGATCAAGACCTATTTTTAAATTCCAAACTGAAGTTAATATAACACTTCCTTTTTAAACTTGTCAGGCTTTGACTCCTTTCACTCTAGTGAATTGTAAGTGACTGAAGTTCCACTGACAGAGCTTAAGGAAACCCTTTCAATATATTTGACTACTTGACTGTTATGTCTGCTCATCAGTTCTAAACAATGCAGTCAAAAAAGGTGACATAAAGCCACCAAAGATTTGTCTCTATCAGCACGCTCTGATGTCATAGATTAGACTTGCCAAATGCTCATATCTTTGGAACATTATTATGAAAGCAAATTCTAAAGAGATTTTACATACATAAATACAGACCAAGTGCAAATAACACTGGGAGGCCTACGTATAAGCTTTAAGGCCTTTGAAAATGCATTCCTTCATATTCTAGTGATAAATTTGCACCAATAGTGTTTGTTTCCAAATGATTTTGAAAGTACCATACAATTTCCTGTAATACAAAAATGCATTTTGGAATGAAACAGGAATCTTCTTGGAAATAAAATTAAAGTCAGCTGCTTTGGACCAAAGCAAGAATAAGCAAACAGCAGTAGCACATGTACTCAGAGATTTTAAGGCCAGAAAGCATTCTGACCATTTATTCTCAGCTCTTGCTTACACACACTCGTAATTTCCTATAGCAAATCTATCAAGTCCAAAATAATAACCACATGATAAACTTGGATTAATAAATTTACAATAAACTTATACTACCTGATTTACAGCTTTGCATAGTCATGACAAGCTTGGATTTTGTTGCATAAATAGAGATCTGGTTGCATGAATGGAGATTAAAGTTGCATTAGATGGTGTGAATGCAGATTTCCTGTGTAGGTTAGAAGTAGCATGTGAAGATGCTCCAAAGATAATTGTATAATGAAAAGTATTCCAGATATAATGGTGATTCAGACTACCAAATCCTCTTCTGAGCTAATCCAGCAATACTGTACACACTGTATAATTGCATAATGCAACCACGACAGCATGTGCTATGCAAAATGTAATACCGATCCATGCGAAGTTTGGATCTCAGAAAACCCTTTTTTTCTAGTGCTGGAATTACAGCTATTGCTCCTATAGAGACCTACAACTGTAGGTAACGTCTGTTAAGAATCAATGGCAGAAGGAATGACTGAAAAGTGGGCACAGCTGCTAGAGGCCTAATTCTATCTTCATGATAGTTCATTGGAAAACCAGGCAGTACTGCCAAGTGTCACCGTACAGTCGTAGTCCACAATCCCCTCTGTTTAATACCAAGTGGTTATATTTAAGTATTTCCTATGATCCTAATGCTTGTAATAGTGAAATGAGAGTTTTAAATTGAGCTGTCATAGGAAGCCTCCTGACCTATTAATAGTCACGGAGGGCCTTAACGAGGAAGCAAAAACAGAGATGGCAAGACAAGTAATATGTTGATCCAGCTAACTTTTATTCTCAGCAGATTTATCAATACTGGTTAACAACACTTCCAACTAGTACAGGGCCTTCTGACATGACAAGATCAGTGTAACAACCCATTCTGTCAATACAACACAAATGTCATTTCAAGTGCTCAAAACCCACTAAGCTACCCTAAAAAAGATTGATTTATCTGCTCCAGTGTTTCTTTGGGGCAAACTTTTCTCACAACTGAAACCAATTAGTGGGCCTGGCACTTGTAGTGCAGAATGTAGGTCAGCATCAAGTAATAAAAAAGTATTGACTTTTCTCTATCTGTAAGCAGCATGAAAGGGGTGCCATGGCCTTGTCGTATATGAAAAAAGCTCCATTAATTTCACTTATTTCAACCGGGGCTGTCAAATACTAATGCTTCTATTGCACTTTTCACACAGAGTACATTGACACCAATCCTGGCCCCAGTGAAATAAGTTTACAATATTTCAGTCAGTGAAAGGCGTACTATAATTTTTAATTCCCTGTTGTACATTTAGTCTCTTTAAGCAGCACCGCTCATAAGACCTACTGAGAGATATGAGCTGGGACATTAATAATGGCTACACACTCCTTCCCATGGGCAACAGAACCTATTTCTTGGGCATAGCTTCAACAGCTAATTAGCCATAAAGTTCAGAACACAGTTGTTTTGGCATAACTCTATTTTTGTGGCTGGTGGGCACAGACTGCCAATTTTGCTTTCTGCCATGGAGAAATATCCAAAAACAAGGAATAGGTCTGTGACTTAAGGCTATAAAACTGAAAAGCTAATGTATTAACCAATTGGGTCAACTAGCCCCTTCGAATAAGAGATAATAATAAAAGCCTGGATCATGCCTTAGGGACTGGATCTCATTCTGTCAGTGCGGAAGTATTGACTTCCAGGGAAAACAGTGCCTAATCAGAGTTCCTTGCGCTACAGTGGACAAGTGACCACTGCTGTGACGATGGGGTTAGAAATACACCTTCCTCTATTCAGCCGGCCAACACAATGCAGAGAGGAATGAGGAGTCACTTTTTCTTTCCTCCTTTACCTGTCTACTTCTGTTACCAATTCTAAACCCTCTAAATTGTGTTCTTTTAAGTGCAATGAAAAGATTGTTTTTATGAAGACTTTATGAGCTTCTCCATACTGTGATTCAAAACCGAAGTGGTCAAAATGCCCTAAAATGCCATGATCCTGTTACACTCTATTCTCTGCACTTTGCCTGCTGAATTGCCTGCCATTTTTTGGGAAGTGATGTTTATGATTCTTCTTGACAAGCTTGAGGGCTCTGAGTGTGATGTCAAACTCATTCCCTAATTACCTCCTGTAAATGCAAACATCACCAGCAACAATAAAACTCTTTGATTTAAAAAGACTGGGTGACTATGGTAGTAGGCAATTTTCTGCTCGCTTTAATGACTTACTAAGTGCAAGTCTTACCCTTTGAATCAACTTGCTATTAGATCTTAAAATAAAATGATATTGTATAGCCATAATAAAAGGCAACTTTATAACCTTCTGTGTTACACTTATATCAGGCAAGTTTTTTCTACTTCTTAGTTTTAGTCTTATTGACATTATGATAATGTGTTGTAAAAAAAAAAGGCAGGAAATTATGTTCACAGTAGGAAATCTAACAACACTATTTTAATAGCCTATCTTCTAAACAGAAAGAGAAAACATTAATTGCTATTTAATTTGTGTAACAAACAATTCATTATTATTACACTTAAATTTTCATGGTGATTTATAACTATCACTGACACATTTCATCTTTTGGAATTCTAAATGAGGAAAACAAACTCAAACAGTGCTTGCTGGAAATTATGAAAGATTTCTAATTATGGCTCATGAATTTGAAAAACCACTGACCTGATAATCACAAAGGTTTAGATACATCCTGCATGATGTGTCCAGTATGAGCAGCACAGCAGTGTGTGCTCCTCTGTGACAGCCTAACGTGGAAATGATAACTCTATTCCTCCTGTTCTGTAGTATTCTGAGAAGGAAGTGTTCTGCTACTGATCTGTGCTCACTAAGTTTGTTTTTGTAGCTCAACAGCAAGGCTGCGATAATTTGTGTTTTGGATAACACTGGCTAACACAAGCCAACCCCTAAAACTTCTTGCCCTCATCTGTGCAAGGTAGGAGAGGATGTACTCTAGCTTTGACAAGAGCCTGTCTTTGATCTTGCTTGGTTAGAAGCAGTTTGGACACAGGACGCTTCCACATCTGCACAAATTAAGCTACGACGTGACAGAAAACAATGATGGTTTTGAGAGTGCAATATTTGCGCTACAGTACATGGAAAATACAAGTATTTCTAAATGACCTAACAGATATTTTGCAATAGCTGTATTCATTAAAGATTACAAGTCAACCCTTACAGTGCTTTCTCACGTGCAAAGGCAAATTATCTCTTGGCTTTGATGGAAGTTTTGTCCAAGGAAGAACACAAGAAAAAGGGGAAGGATTTAGTCCAGTGAATTACCTTTTTTTTTTGTAGTATTGTCTCTCTAAAATTAACCTGAGATCTAAAAGTAGCCTGTCATTTTTGTGATGTTGCAACATAACCAGCAATGAATATTTGCGGTCCAAATTTGCATTTGTTACATTTACTTAGTATCCCACAGTCATTGTGGTTGCTCAAGGGGAAGGAAGGGTGGAATTCCCAGCTGCACCCTCTAAATTCATTTATGACATTTAGTGATGATCTGAACATCAGTCACTGTCTGGTCCCTCCTCCCAAACATGTACTAGCTTTGCAATGCTTTAAAAAGACATATATATTCTTCTTTAGAAATAACTGTTCAGATAACTAATTTATTTATGTGTATAAAGTTAATCTACTGAAGAAGAATAAATCACCTTTACGTAGATGCTTTTCAATTACTTTTAGACATATTGTTACATGCCAGTAACAATTTCAAAAGTATGGTTTGCCACAGAGATACAGCACATGCTGTACCATGCTTTAGTAGATGTTACAGAACAACATCTCCCAAATTCTGTTCTGAATGTCTATATTTGAACCAAAATTGCCAAAGAGAATATTCTATCTTTTTTTCATCTAATGTGCCTTTTTTTACAAGTAAATTAAATTAAGAAACCAATGTGAAATTTTCCACAACCTATTTCATACTTGGATACCCTTGAACTTTACTGAATCTGGGCTAAAAAGCAAATGTGCAGTTGAAATAGTTGAGCAGGTATTCAGAATCTCAAGAGGTGTTTATTTGCTATTGTCAGGCAAATATCTACTTCTTCCGGGGGAGTAGATGTAAATCTTAATTTATTTAAGATGTATGAATAATGTTGTCAAATGTGAAAACACATTGATGAGTAGTACATAACCCTTTTATGAAGCTTCTATTAAATCCAAGGTGGAACTATGCTTAACACTACATTTCTGTGTAGAGAAAAATAGAGTCTTAAAAGCATCTGATGAGAAAGTACAGGACATGTTTTTATCATAGTGCCTGTATTTTAAACCAAATCCTTGTCCTGCCCATCACACACACTCTGCTAGCAACAGGACTTGTATTAGAAAATAATGCACATAGGGATAAGTATCTTGACTTATGCCATTTATAAGTTGCCCCTTCCATTGTCTAAATTGTTCAACCACAAAATTCTCTTTCCAGCTGAAAATAAGCCAGTGCCAAGTGTTGACTGCCAAGACAAACTCAGAACCACTTTTAACCTGCTGGACTAAACCGAGAAAATGTTTAACCTGCCAAGATCAAGTTGCAACTACATCTAACTTGCCAAAATCATGCTACTGGGATTTGAGGAGGGAAAATTCTGAGTTGAAATCCACAAGTGAAAATACATTTTATCTTCTCAGGTTAAGCTGTATCTCTTTAAAAAAAAAATAAATGTTGTAATCACATTCTAAACAGAATTAATAAAAAGCATGTTGATTGTGCTGTATTTGGCACATGCAGCAAAACCAGTTAGAAATCTGTTAGATTTCATCTGTTTTGACACTGTTCTGGATGATGCTTTCAAAGCTGATAGCCTTCTGTTATGAAATTACTAGATATGCAGATCAAAGGAGAACAGTGGATGCTATGCTATCTAGCTCAGCTTTAGCAACACTTCCAACACTATCTCCCAGAGAAATCTTTTAACTGAGTAGGCAAATTATAGTCTAGATGCGCAGACTAATAGATGTAATAACTGCCTGCAATATCAGGTTCAAAGGATAGCAGTGAATGGTACTCTAAGTAGAACCTGGGTACAAAGTTATTTCCTCAGGTGCTATCTTGGGACACATCTTGTTTAACATCTTGATCAGTGATCCAGAGGTGGGAGATGGAATGCACTCTCACCAAGTTCATGGACAACATCAAAATAATGGGTGCCATTGATACACTTGAGGACTATTAGATGCTGTAGACAGGCTAAAGGAACAGCCTGACAGAGCCTCACAAAATAGAGTATGGACAAGTGCGCCTGGCTCAGACTAACCTGAGGTACAAAACAGGCTGGAGGCTGCCAGGTAGCAGCTCTGCTACCCGGGGGTCCCGGCAGGCATCTAGGTAAACATGAGTTAACAGTGTGCCCTAGCAGCCCTGAAACCTGCAGAGAAAAGCAGTTTTCTGTTTGTAATATAAACTACCTTCCGAAAAGATAGAAATGATTAAACAAAAAGGCCTTTCTCATTTTGCAGGCAGCTTGCTTTGGAGAGCAACTAACCCTAGAAAAACTACTCGTCTTCTGTCCAGTGCCCAGACGTGTTCACTAACCAATAAAACTAGAACAGTAGCTCTTAGGCTAATCGCTAGTGCTGTTTTATCATACACGATAATATATCCTCTTTGTGTGCCATGTCTTCCTTTATTTATCAGTGACACTTTCCTCCTGTGTAGATCCACTAGTGCTTTGATATAGTTCAGGAACAGCACCAGCAACACTGATTATTCACTCAGGTGCCACAGATTTGTGGCATTGACATGAAGCTAGTTCTGTCAAACTGCTGCTGACTGAGAAACTAGGGATGAGAAACAGTTGATATTTACAGCCAAACATTATTTCAGATTTAGCAGTGTTCAGAAAAATAAAAGATAGGTTACTGAACACTTCAAAAGCTAAAATCATGCTATCTTGCTTCTGATATGAATATATGTGTCATATACTAAGTGCAACAACTGGTTCAAACATATTCTATGGTAGCATATAAGAAAAAGTTTATTTCGTTTTTCGTCTGGATAACTTCCAAACTAAATTCTACACTCTGTGGTCCATGTTGAGGAAGGAATTTAGACTCAGACTTTCTTTAATGTCTATGCCTTTAGTGTCTATACAGAACTTTCAATTTATAGCTGAGAACTATTATATCTTACAAATGAACAGGAACTAGGAGGTTTTACAATGTTTTATATGCTAATTTATTCATTGACAGGGTAGTAGCAATATAAGTTATACCGTAAAGTTTCCTATACTTCTCTGAGGACTTTGGGTTTGACCTGAAGTGTGGAAATTCTCTAAATAGTATGGTCTTCCTCCTGCCAAAGGCTTGGGCATCTGCAAAAACTACAAATCAATGTCAAACTCCTTGAGTGATATATGGAGGACCACAATCCACTAGCAAATAAGCTAAGACCAACTCACTCATTTCATTTAGGTCCTTCAGTGGGGTTTGAACCATCCAACCCACAAACCATGTCTCATGAGATTGCAGTATACATGCAGCCCACAGTAATAATGAATCATATACATATATGTGTATATGCTTTATTGCTACCTTTAGCTGGATTAAAAGCAATATATCAAATTTTATATTTCTGCTTCTTTTATTAGCTTTCTAGCACTTGATCAGCTGATAGAGGCGATAATGAAATGGTTTTTTATAAACTGGAGTTTGTAAGTCCTGTCCTGAGAATGTAATATTTCAAAACACAGCCTAAGCTTTGGGGGAAAAAAACAATTACAGAAACAGCATTAAAAATGCCAAGCACTGGGCAGAAGCAATTCTGGATCAGTTTAAAAAAGTGATTGATGAAACTCTAATCTGAGCTGAAGGAACACTTTCACGACAAGCTGTGACCATTCCACACACTTCATTAGCTGCCATAATTAGCCTGGTGTTTCAATTTGTTAGAA
>JBCJKH010082708.1:6969-23428 GCA_039877255.1 Loriculus beryllinus
AAAGTTAGGGAAAAAGTTTGCGGGTTGCTCCCCCCCCCCCCCCCGCTTTTGTGGGGATGACAAGTGATGAGAATTATTGGCAATACTACATTGCATTAAAAAAGGGGGTTAGCACATTAGAGTTTCCAATGCTTGTGCTTTATAGCAACTTATTGTCAGAATATGGACTTATTGCCAAACGCCTGAAGCATCTTCATAAAAAAAGACAGTAACCTTGATGAAGCAATTATTAACAATGTATTACAGAAAGCTGGAGAGAATGATGATTGAGTAACCGTAGGTTAGCGGTTGATTTTAACACTTTAAGAGTTGGTGAATTAGTGTTATGTGTGTAGGACTGCACACTGGTGTGAGTGGTATGGAGAGTGCCTTTGTTTTTCCAGGTTTCCAAGCGGCTCTTGTGATCCTTCAAGAGATGTAGACGCAGAGAGTCTTTGGGATGTGAAAGGAAAGATTACAGCTGGTACTGCAGAAAAGGGAAGGAATAGCTTTGGTTAAAAAGAGTGGGTGTGAGCTCTAGTTTATTTATAGGAATGCATCCCTGGGGGAAAAGGGGGTTTACACAGTTTTAGATTCAATTGAACTCATAATCTAAATGATACAGTCTAATATTTTAGTGGTTGAAATATTAATTTAACACCCGGTGTGAAGTTAACCATGCTTTCTGCACAGGCGCCTGCCTTCATTTCCCAGTGTGTTAGGAAGAGTAGCTGTGAGCCCAGGGAGAGAATGAGCTTTCTAGGAGCTTTTGTTTCCTTTGGAAACATGTTGTTTGTGTGTGTATTTGATAATTACATTAGTCCTGGACTGAGGCTGAATTGGGAGATAAAATAATAATAAATTCTTCTATATGTCTTGCTCCTGGCACAGTATAGTTACAGAGTCCAGGAAATATTTTTGGACCCAGGCCTTAGCTTTCATTTTCTAATTTGTACTCAGTAAACATGGCAGGACAAGGTTTTTGTGATGTTTTACATTTTAAATCTATTATTATGAGGGGAAAAAAAAAACTATGCAGAGGTTTCTCTGCTTATTTTAGCTATCTTACATATAGATAAAAAACTTCATGAGGCATGACACTTTCAGAAATACTTGTTTTATGGCATTTTACAACCCTACATTTTTGTGCGTAAGTATTCCAGGAGAGTACTAGAAAAGAAGTTGAAATGAGTGGCAACCTGAAAGATTGTGTATTATTGAAAGCAACAGAAAAAAAAAGTACGTTTCTCCAGTGCAGTTTCTTTACAAGAGTGTGTTTCAAGTGGAAGTGTAGAAATGGAGCATGCTTATGTTTATATTGAAGAGATTAGATAAACTAGCCTGTTTAGGGTTCTGGCAGATGGCGAATGCTCAAGCCAATTTGCAGTGATCCATTATAATATTTAAATTCACACACAATGATAGGACAGGGGTGGAGGGGGTTAGTATTTTGATGATTTGATAACTATTATCTTCCTTAAGAAGAATCTCCTCTTGCTTTTGTAGCCCAAAATCCAAGCTCAAATAAATATGACAACCCATTTATCTTGTACCCGTTAGGGTTTACCACTTCATTGGGTATTATAATTTAAAGCCTTTTATTTCCTGGAGATTTGAGCTATAGCATTTTTACTTTAGCCCCCTGCTATTTGTTTTGAAAGGAAGGAATAATTTGTGCAACCAGAACACCAACTGGGAAATGAAGAGTTGTATCACATAGTTACATTTTATTCATGCGTTTTGGGAAATGTGTCTCCTTACTGGATTTTTTTTTAAATACCTATCTATATCTATCTGTATCTATATCTATATCTATATCTATATCTATATCTATATCTATATCTATATTAGCTTATTTTCCCCACAAAACTTTTAAGACTCTTCTATAGCTTAGTCAAACTACCGTGTGTGTACACATTTTATATTTTTACTGCACAAGGTTCCAGCAGGAAGAAATCTGCTTTTATTCGTAAGGAAGAAAAAGCTTTAAAAAATTGCTAATATAAACACGCCAGACTATCAAAAAACGAGCTATGATTTGTGAACATCTACCTGAAAATGCAGTAGTTCGATCATGCAAATTTATCCAATCTGACTCTCCAGGTTTATTTTTTCATTTGCTTTGATATGCATATTTAATATACAGCCTCAGGCTAGATCTCATTTGGTGAAAGTTGGTGCAGGGGTGATGATGAGCCACTTCAGAAGGACAGAGATAGCATGTTGTTTCCTCTGTTTTATGTACTGGCTCACTATTCTGATCCTGGGGTCTTCCCCTCATGGTTTTATTTGCACATGAAATACTAGGAGCATTTCAGCTGATTGGCTATGAATAATGATAGCCAAAAAGAAGTGTAGGTTAATTTGTTGTGTGCCAAGGTTTCTCTTGTGGAGGTGACAGTTTGTGACAGCTGTTTGACACCCCAAAAATCCATACACCTCTATTCTTACTAAGTGGTATAAAGCTATACCGTGTGTGTTTAATGTGGATGTGAGGGATGGGAGCGGTGACAGTGGGAATGCTGATCTAGGAACTAAGGCAGCTCTCAATTTTATTCTTTTTCTAGAGCTGAGAACAGGCATAAGGGAAAGTAAGAGCAAGAATTGTAGAATTAGCCAATATTTGCCGTAAGACTTTAAATGGAGTACTCCATTAGGGCATGCTTCCCTTTACAAAACCTACTGCTTTACTATGTATATAACTTAATTGGGAACCAAAACCAAAATCAACAAAGGAATGAACTCTTCAGAGGCATACCTGTGTTGGAAAAAGGAGCCAGCTGTAAGTGGTTGCGCTGTATGTGTTTGGTAATAAATCTGTTTATCGAATTTTATTTTAGTGCGCTATTAACTGGTATGTAATACAGTAAGTGTAAAGGGTCCAGGGACTTGGTAGATCAAATAGTGCAGTGCTGGCCACAAGAAGCTGAAACTTTTGTTATTACTCTGCTGTGTTTAGTAAATATAACAGCCCATAATTAGCGTTTGAATTTTTAACACCCTCATATTTTTTTATTGCTCTGAGGTATTAGCTGTGGATGGGAAGAAGGTAATTACAGCTATGGCCTTGCTGAACCAGATCAGTTAGGGGAAAAAAAAAGAAAAAGAAAAGAAAAGAGGAAAGAAACCTTTCCAGCTGCAGTTCAAGCTGAGTTTCCCAGCACAGACAATTTATTATTGTTCAATATAAATATTCTGAGCCCTATCCTGCATTCTGTGTTCAGCCTAAAATACCTGTTGAGATTGCCAACAAATCTTTTTTTGTTTCCTTTTGAGCTATTCAAATCTGAAAAACATAATGCTTGTAAAATCTGGAGATTTAAAAACTTTTTCTAGCATAGGTTAACATTTTGTACTTTAATTGCATTTCTTTTGTACCTGGCTTCACCTGGTGCCACACAATTCTTCCTTTAGCGCAAACTTACTTTGAAGCCTAGTAATTTTCCCATAGAAATTTATGGCTCTCCTTCTACTGCCTTTTCTGGGAGCAGGGCCTCACTCTTTTTTATATTTGTTTATATGTTCCACATATTTGCAGTTCAGAGGTAATAATATACAGATCATAATTTATAAAATATAATTAAAAATGAATAGAAATATGCATACATCTCTTTTTTTGTAAAGAAGACTGTTGACAGATTAGAAATCCGATGCCTTAGCTGTCAAAGAGAAATATTAGACTGAATATTAAAACTTTCAGCCCTCAAATGATGGGATCCTTTTATTTTGTACTTTTGGACATCTAGAAATTTTAAATTTCTTTAGTATTTCTTCTCAAAGAATGGTCTACGCAAATTCCTGACATCCTGCAGATGAGGAAAAGAGAAAAGGTGGGGGGGGGGGGGGAGGCAATCTTTCCAGTGCCATAGCTAAACATTTAGATAAGATTTCACTGAATAATGAGGAAGTAAGTGGGGGCCTGATGCTGCAGTCACCAGGTACACCACACTTTGATGGACTTGGGTGGAAGTTTGGAGTACACCAGAACAGATGCCAAATGTGTCCTTTCTGTTTGTAGTGTGTCAGATGGCAAACTAAGTAGCGAACTGCAACAATAATAAGGCAAACTTTTTTCTTTAATTGCCAAATTCCTTAGTACGTGTCTGAAGACACAGGATGTTACTGTAGGCCTTATGCTTTTCTGAAGGGGCAAGGAGCATCGTGAACTTTCCAAGACTGTAGAGAATGTTGTGTATTCCTCTTTTTGGTGGGCCAAAGTATTCTATAGCCAAAGTTCATCTACAGCTCAAATTTGAGTGTTTCAATTTTAAATTTGGTTCTCTCAAACTCAACTGATAACGTATTCCACTATCTATTTGACACTGGTATTCCTCTTTGGTTTGAGTTGTTTGTCAGTCTAGATGAATTGGAGCCACACAGAATGACATAGAAGGACAATTCCAAAAACAACAAACCCCTGATTTTTCAAGTTTCAGTTCCTTGCTGGCAGGTGAATTACATGTCTGATTTCAGTCTTAATCGGAAAATACAAAGCACACAGCTTTTCAGAATGTGGCCACGTTCTAGGAATGTCAAAAAGACACTTTTCTCAAATGCAAAATTGAGGGATAAGAATTAAAACTTGTGCATATATGTTCATACCTGCATGAATACATACATACGTGAATACCTGACAGATCACAATGCCTTGGGTTTTGTTTAAATTGTGTAATTCTGATACAAAAAAATTATAATACTAAATACGCACCTGTAAGAAAATAAATCTTGTAATGTCAGGAGTAGTCTTTTTTAGAAAACACACGTAACATGGCTCATTTACTTTCTGAAAGTTTCTTTACATAGTAAGTTTATTATTGCTGCACTCCACAACAGTCTCTAAGATACCATCCTGAACTATATGCATACAAAGCATAGACACAGATGCACATATAGAAACACATGTGCTTGTATGTGTATAGGTTTCTATATCCAGCATAGTATATCACCTTTTGATATATGGACATACCTAGATACAGACTTTTGTGGTGTCAGTCATGTCAGTCATTCCACTGTGTTTACAGTTGTTACTTGTAAGAGCAAAGTGAGCACGATTTGGCTGGGGGAGAAATGCCATCTATATCAGTACCTTGGTTCACTTTTGTGTTTGAAAAATTAATTTACCAGAGAAACCTCTAGACATTTGAGTCCAACCATCTTCCCAAAGAATGAGCTCTATCGTCATTGTAGTTTCTTTTATGAAAGTAAGTTGCGTTCCTGCAAGATCAATGGTTTTGTCCATTTCATCTGATAAAATATAAGAGCCTGATCCTGTCACAGCTGTATACTTAAAACTTCAGTTAATGCTTGTGATCCAAATCCAGCTTCACTTACTTACATGGGTATCAGCTGGCCTGATTGATTTTACTCCCCAGTTATAAATAAGAAGCAAATTCCTTCTGGTTAATTGAGTCTTTAATATCACTATAAAAAGCAGTGTGAGATCAGAATCAGCCCTAGCTGGAGTATGTGCACTCACAAAAAACTAGCTAGACTTTGCCCAGTGGAAATTCTGGGCATAGAAAGTAAGAACTGCAATTTAACAGAAGGTTATCCTATATCAAATTTTTCTGCTACAGCATCTCTGTTCCAGAAATCCCATGTCAGTTAAAAATTCTTATAGATTCCACCAGATTCACCACATCAACAAAAAAGTAACGCGTCAGCTTTGCTTTATATACCAGGAGACTCTTGTCCTTTCTGTTGCCCTCTTCTAGATTTAGCAAAATTCTATGGTGGTGCTAAATCAATTTTTATTTTTTTTTTTTTTTATTTTTATTTTTTTAACTTTCAAGGGAGAAAGCACTGGCAAAATTGTGTTTTCTAGAGAAGGCTGTGTGTGTAAATGAGAAACAGTGGATAGCAGCGGAGTGATCTCTTGTGGCCCTGCTAGTACAAGCTTTCCCCATATTGTCTCCTGCTTTTATATTAATTACAACTTGCATTATCAGCTGCAAGTCTGTAGCCCAGCAAATAGAAAATACTGCCCCTGGAGACCTAGCTTCTTGTATCTATTTTCCATCTCCTTCTATTGTGCTCTACTCAGTATTCACTGCTTTTCTCCTGGTAACACTGCTCTTTAACACAATTAGGTAAGAGCAAGAGCAGCAACATATTTGACTCCCAATTATTAAAACTACTGGGAATAGATACATGTGTGCTGTTTACCTTCTGTGGTATCTGGCATTAGTTTAGGTCATATGTGTGTGAAAATTGTATAGTATGCACACGTACACAAACCAGGCAATTGCATTTTTGGCAGACATCATCCACACTTGTCAACGTGTTTCTGCAAAGTATATTACTAAACTTGCAAGAAGATAAGAGAAGCCCTGCTAACATTTTGGGTTTCTGTTTGTTTTGTGGTTTTGTTTGTGGGTGTATTTTGGTGGGGGGGGGAGGTTGGTTGGTTGTTTTTTTGGTTTGGGATTTTTATACAGTGTGATAGCTTAATACAAATTTCATTGAAATTAATAGAAAAAATGCAGTAAATGTCAGCAGATCTCTTTAGGTACCTAACCTGTACTGATACATTATTTCCAGTGAAGCACACTTTAGATGTGTCGTTTGGTTCCATTTTTTGTGTGAAGGCATACATAAAATAACTACATATGATTAGGCATTTGGCCAAGAAGTTTTCTTGAGAGATGCAAAGTTGAAAGCAGTTTGGGGGAGGAAAAGAGAAGTTCACTGACACATACAATGATCTTAGTCCAAAGCAAAAGAATGTTTCCTTTTTATGAGGCTGTAAACTCCACCCCTAGAGTTATTTGTCATTTTTTATATTAAAGTCTAGCTAGTTCCCTCCTTTTCAAATTTTTCCAACATTCTGCTGTCGCATCTTATAAGTATCCCATCTTATCATTTCTGTCCTTCAGCAAAATTCTGCCAAATTGCTTCCTCAAGAAAACTGCATCACAAGAAATTCCCAATCAATACAGTCTGTCTTTCTAAAATGAGATCTACACACTGAGGTCAAGAACAACCTCAGCCTGGTAGAGGCAGCAAGTGCTTTCAGCTGCAGGAGTCTTATTCAGTGATCCTTTCCAACTTGTTAGGGTTTTGAAACATTGAGGCCAGTCTAGCTTTTGAAATGCAGTATGATAGGTTTTGGATGACATTTGCCTTAAAACATAGCTGAGGTGTTACCAGTTAATTATTGTAATTTTCATATGTGTGATAAGGAGATCCAGCAGCAGCCAGCTTAAGAGAGCCTGAAGTACGTAAAATTAACATAACTCACTGTGTTCCCTGAAAAGTTTAGCCTAGATGAACATGTTGCAATTATTACAGTTTCTAAAAGAAGGTTCCAGCCTGATGTTGTTGGAGGGCTAAACTCATGCTATGCTATTGTTTCTTTCTTTTTTCATGTATTTCTTCTAGCTCTTTATCTGATTACCAGCCGGCAAACAGCTGACGCTAAGAGGCTGCAGAGGGCTGAAGAGCTCCTGTCTGCTGTTTGCCTTCAGCTTGAAGCTATTTGAGTGGCTTCCTAACTCAGAGATAAAAAGAGAAGCTCATAGGCGTAGCTGTGTTTTAATCCAGGCTGTAAAGAAACTTGCTCAGTTTTTGCATTTTATTTCTATCTCAACTCTTTGTTAACCTTATTTTCAACTTTTTTGTCTTTTTTGGTAACATCTGGGTTGCTTGAATTTTCAAGAGTTCTTATCTCTCTTTTTTGTGTTTGTTTCCACCTGACTTTATAATTTTTTAATTTTTTTTTTTTTTTTAATGAAATAGTGAGGAATTGCAGTATTAATAGTGGTTTCTGAGATCTAATTAATACCACAACCTCAGTGGATATAAAACACTAATTTTTGGTTCGTGTTTTGGTTTTGGTTTGTTTTTTTTCTTTTCTTTCCTGTTGTGGTTCCGTGTGAGGAAAAGTAGATCAGTCCTCTAGGTTTTGGAAGGGGATGGTGGTTTTGTGCCGTAAGTGCTGTTGTGCTGTATGTTGTGTTAACAGGTTAGGCAAATTTTAAATCCTGGACTGTCTTCTGATTTTACTCATATCTCCTTCCCGTGGAATCACGTACATGGGTGCACGTGTGTGTCTGTGTAAGGTGAAGGGGATTTGGATCCTTCTTACCTTTTTGTCACCAAGGGCTTTGCTGGGAACCTTTTGAAGTTGTGAGCTCTTCCCTTTGTCTCTGCTATGCTCTGGGTCAGGACCATTAGATTTATATTACTGGGTATTGTGGCAAGCCGTTATTTGGCAGTTCTGTTTTGCATCGCCTTAGAGCATGTGGTACTAATCAGTGCTAGGAGATTACTTTGAGATGTTTCAATGTATATTTTGGGACCTGATTCCAATCACACTTACACTGAATTTTACAATGGGCAAATCGGTTGATTTTGTTGAACTTATTCCTACTACATGTCAGGGTAGATGAGGTCAGAATCAGTCGTGCTCAAAGAACTTAACTCAAGCCTGTAGCTTGCTGCTTCCAGGATTTCCACGTGCTTTAATAGTCTGATTTAAGACACGCTCAAATCTCAGAAGCAATTTTGTTTTGGTTTTGGGTTTTTTGTTTGTTTGGGTTTTTTTTTGTTTGTTTGTTTTTTTTGTTTGTTTGGTTTTTTGAGGAGGGATTTTTTTGTTTGCTTTCGTTGAATTATTATAATGCACTTAATTTAACTTGCCACATACAGGTGACAAGTAATGCAGGTCCAGCCTCTAGTCTGATCTGTTTCATGTGTTCTTGCTCTCTTTTTCTGCCAGAGGAAATTCCATCTCTTGCCTGCCTTCATGTGGTGCTGATAAAGCTCTTCCTGTACAGTAGAATTCCTGTTTTCCTTTAAGCAACAGCAGGGTATTGGGAATGATCAGGAAAGGGGAGGAGGACAGGAGGAGAATACACTCAACAAAGTAGCGCTAAACTGTAACATTCAGTTTTCCTCACTTAGCCGTTTAAATCGCAGCCCCTTGCTCCGGGAAAGCCAATACCTAGTAAGTTAGAAAGCATGCATGAATTATGTGACTAAAGTACAGCAGTTGAGGTCTTGCTTAGCCAAGTTTTGCAAACTTCATATGTCTGTCTTCTCATTCCCTTTTGTCATGTTTTATGCATAGTAAGGTAGAAAGAATTACATAAAAATCACTATACATGTTATTTTATATAATCACCTGGTGGTTATTCTTGACAATACTTGTAAGTGAACTGTTAGAGTGATACACCTAGAAAGTCTTTTGAAATGTGTCATATCAAGGTGGTTGTGGGGGATGAGGGAGTATCTTCCCTGGTATGTAACATCTTTCAGAGAAAGCTTGCTTTTTTCCTCACAACTTTGCATTTGTTTGAAATTTTCCAGCATTCAAATGGGTGAGAGAGAGGGTAGGGTGTGAGGACATGCTCCTCTCCCATACATATTCTCCTCTACTTCTTGAAACAGTTTTTCTCCTCTTCCTCTTCCCTCCCATCTCTAGTCAGTATGCAAAAACAAAGTGAGGAGACATAGTTTGCATACCAACTGTTCTGATCTTAATGTGAACACCTAGTATCATAAATGTGCATGTTGATGCTCATCCTCTACTCTTCTGTATAGGTCATTAAGAAACTTTTTTTTTTTCTTGCTCTACTGAAATATTCTTCTGCAGAACTATTTAAACAATTAAATCCAGACCAGTATTTGGAAAATTTAAAAAAGAAAAAAATCTGTCATTTATTTTACCAACTAAATCTTTGCACCTCCCCTCCTTGTCTTTGCTGAAAAATTATTACACTGTGCAAAGAGTATCGGTGTTTGGCACATTTCACAAATGCTAATGTGTATGCTTATCCCCCCTCCTCCCCTTTTCTCCCGGTTTTCTTTCTGTTCTTCATTTGCTTCATTGGAATGGGAACTGTGGAAAAATTCCTTGGCACTCTGACACCAGAATCCTTCATCTTGGAGAGACCACGATGATGCAATCTCAACGCACTCGGCAGGCACACCGGGGCCCTCCAGTGGGGGCCACGCTTCCCAGAGTGGAGACAACAGCAGCGAGCAAGGTAAAAGGTCAAACTTTTTTCCCTCCGCAAAGTAGGCATGACTAAAATAACTCCAGCTTTTTTTATTATATCAGTACATCTGCCTTAGAGTAAACATGGAGTGGCAGACTTGCAGTATAATCAGCTGTAACTTAGGGAGACGGTATTTCCTTTACCTAACCTACTTAGCTGCATTTTATTATTATTTCAAAGTGAAATATCTAATCTTCAAACAAGCTTTGTAATAACAATTGATTAGTTCTGCCAATTCCTTTACAAATTTGGTTATCTACAGTTTATTTTTGTGTGGTGTAAGTAAATATAATGACAGACATACTTTCCAGCTGTGATGCAGTTGTTTGAGCTGGGTTATAGATGGAGAATTTAACCTGTAGTGTTCACTGGGGAAGTGACTCCTATATGAGGTTTTGAAGCTGCTAAATTATCTACAGTAGAAGCAAAGCCCAAACTGGACAGAAAAATGTTTCTTGTAATGTTTGCTTGTACACATTTGCTTCTGCTTCTGAAAATCTGGATTCAGAATGGTAAAGAGAGAGGTACCTGCACTTTAAAACCTCTGCTGCATCTATACAGTGAAGCCTTCTTAAGGGTTTGGGAGGTTTCATTATTATTTCAGAGTTTTTTGTTTTATTTCCTACTGAATTGCACCTTGTGTGTGGTCATTTGCATCCATACTGAGTGAGTCATTCTGATATGATAGTGTGTTACACTTGCTTGTTGGAAGTGTAAGTGACTCCAGGAGGTATAAGAATCAAGCCTCAAGTGCTAAAAGTTGGGAAAGATGGTCTACTGTTGCTTTTGGACCAAACTGGAATTGATTTTTTAAGATCCAAGTTTAAGGTGAGCTCTGTTCTTGGGAGTTTATTCATAAACATGTAAGTCTTAGCTAGCAAGACATTATCTTTACAAGGTCCTATGATATGCTTCCTCCACCTGGTGCATCTGCAACATTTTGCCACTCTGTTTTCCCCACTTGGGGGTTGCACATGCCAAATAGATCCAGCTGAGAGGTTTGCTATCCAACTAGCTGTGCGGGATTCCAAAACTGGAGAGAGAAGGAGCCTTCGGGGTGAGAGCGGTGGTGACTAGCCTTGCACTGCAGGCCGCTTCCCACCACAGTATTTGCCACGCTTCGGCAGCAGAGCAGATATGTGATTTCATGTCTCTCACGTGGCTCACTGTTTGGCACAGAGCTCCATCCCCTCATCTGTCTCACGATCTGGTGTCATACCCATTGCGATTCTAAGAACTTGCAAACTTTGTTTCTGGTAGAGTGGTTTGGGTTTGTCTCCTATTTTTATGAATTTTTTATACATTTGTTAATCTTATTGCTGATAGAATGCAACCCTGGCACAGGGTGTGATCCAGCTGCAACATGAGTCGCATGGAATTTTTTTCTGTGTGATTGGATTAGAGCTGTACCAGGCCCAGCGTGAACCATTACAACTTCATCAGCTAATAAAGGGAGAGAGCTTGACTACTAAGCAGCAAATAGGTGTTATGTCTGTTAGCTGGGCATACATTGTATATTGTGGCTAAGATGCTTCATGTAGCAGATGATCATTTGCATACTCAAAAATGATTCCCGTTAGTTGTCTGCAGCAGTGCCTTCATTCCACCCTTAGGGAAGAAATTTCTCACTGTATCTCCACTCTGCACCGGCAACACTTTAGAAATGAGAAGAGTTTCTTCATTGAGCCATGCTTGCTCTAAAGAAATACCTTGTATTGACATCCAGAGATCTTGCACTTCACTAGTCTCTGATTTCTTGTAACGTAACTCAGGGTGCTTGAGGAGTATTGCTAAACATAAGAAAAAGTAGCTGATGACACCTACGCCAACTTCCCATTAGAGACTGAGGTTTCCAGTAATCCAGTAATATGTATGATTTAAACCTGTTGCACTCATTTCTGTAGGAGAACAACTGCTGAAGGGCCAGGCATTAGTGCTGCCCAGTCTAGCAGGTTAAAACGTTGCTAGTATGCTTCCTTTTGTGCTCAGTTGGGCCTTTTAAAGGAAAGCAGTCGTCCAGTGGCAAATCAGCATTCCACTCAGCTGCTGGCAGCTGAAAGATGTATGATACTACAGCAGCGGCAAAATTCCCATTGGAGACAGCTTTGGATTGCTCTTCCCACTCAGCCTTGGGAAAGATTAAAGAGAGGGAGGCCTGTATTGAGTTTTCCTTGTTTCCTTGAGGGGGAGCAGGATTTACTTCATAACTTGTGAGCTGGCAGTGTCAGTCCCAGGCAATATCAAATGGGTGGATGCCCTTTTGCGCTATTCTGGTGCAGTTACTTTTGGGGGTTTCCCAAGTTAAAGTTTCATTCAAGACCTTCCACAAGTGCTGCTTCCCCTATTCCACTTGCCCCAAAGGATTTCTTGGGAATGGGAGTTCATTAGAGAATCTCGAGTTACATTAGCAACCTACGGTGTCCTTCACTGATGCCTGGTGGCAGCAGAGATTGATTCAAGACACAGTCCATCTCTTCTGGCTTTTGAGAACACTCTTCCCAAGGGTCTCTGCTTTCCTTAAGTCTATGATGTATGGCTTGTGAATTTTTATTTATTTATTTTTTTCGGGGGGTGGGGAGGTGTGGTGGTAGAAAGCAGTTGGATGAGTGATGACATAATTTTTGTGGGCTTTCTTTGTGTGAAGTCTATCTATTTATTACACAGGAGAATCCATCCATAATTCTTATAGGTATAGGCATTTTGCCTGTTTATGGAGGACAGCTTCTCCACAAAAGTGATTGCCCTTTGGCATCAAAAGGGTTAATCTAGTTGGTGTCTGATATTATTAGAAACATGCTGGCATTTAAAGAGTTAAGAAAGGAGCCTTCAGGCAGTAAATGTTGAAAGATTATCCTAATTTTATTAGTGGTGAGTGTCTATGTTGTTCTTAACATGTCACCTCACTTGTTCAACAGAGAACTAAGCTATACAACTTATTGATCATCTAGCAAACCAAAGTACTAGAGACCTGTAATCTACCAAGCATTTATTGACTTTATTACAGTTTAGCTCCACAAATGCATATCAGCGCTGTGTAATACCATTTTAAAGATCAGTAATTGTTGTAGTGGGTCTGATCAACTTTCCCCCTGCCATGGAAAGAGAAAGAGTTGAATATATCCAATAATAAGAATAAAACACTCTAAACATCTTACAAAGGAGAAAAAGAAGAAGCTGATTTAATGGTCTAATGAGGCCATCTTCCAGAGACTTGTTTTGTGTAGGGCTTGCTTTGACCTTTCGCTTTGCTCAGGAGCCCAACGCTTCATTTTTCACATTCTTGCAATTACGTTAACGCTTCAAGCATTTCTGACTCCAAGTCAGCTAGCAACACCAGGCATAACTCAACACTGTGAGTTTTTCTCCTCTCTGTAGATTCATTAACAGGTCACCGGGGTCCCAACTGAAATTTAAAACTGACTGGTTCTGTTGGGTTAGCTGAGTTATAGCAAGGGAGATGGCAGGAAAGGGGCTAAAAGAAGGGGAGGGGAGAGAGAAAACCCTGGGGTTTTTGCCAGGGAATACATGTGTAAAAACCCTAAGTGGAAGATTAAAAGGTGTGTGTAGCTTTATGATCCACCCTTTTCTTTGGAGTAGGGAAAAACACATCTGAAAGTCTTCTGGGGTATTGTTTTTTCCTTATTCTTTGTAAAACAAAGTGAAAACAGCCACTGCCTTTATGTGCAAGGCTAAATGACATCTAGAATTCTTTATCAGTTTGTACCCTAGTGATGGATATGATGCTCCCAGACTTTAATTCCTGTTTAATCTCTTTATGGGATATTTCAAATAATGAATATGTCAGATTATGCATGAAAAGTGGGAAATAAATCTTTTTAAGGTTTAAAAACATGTGGTCTACAGGAAAGCACTAGGGAATAGTTTCAGTTTCATATTTTATGATACTGGGATTGTATACCTGATTTGTCATATTCTTAGTTCAGTCACTCAAAGGGCCTGATTCAGCCAAGACAGACAAAAGCTGTGTTCCTTCAGGACCCTTCAGGAAGTCCAGCATCTTTTTAGGATTAGGCCTGGGGTGATAAACTTGACCATAAGTGAGAAGCCAGAAACAAGAAACTTCTAAGTCATGCAGCAGTAAAAATACAAATGGGCATCACATCCACTTTGCTTTAACCATGCGAGTAGTTCATTGGTGCATGGTTTTTTTTATTTGGTGTGGGGCTTTGGGGGTCTTTTTGTTGTTTCTTTTTTAATGGAACTGCTTGTGCTGAATGAATATCTGCCCCTTTATATATAATATAGGCTACTCGCTAGAGCAGTATTTTCTGACAGCTTGATGTTTGTCCTACAGATTTGACCACAATAGTTTTCTGTGGCAAAGGCTATCATCTGGTCTGGAGCAAAGTCCAGTAAGATGTTAGCTGCGGTTACGTGTTCATCCTAGGTTATGTCTCTGGATTAGTGCATGTTGGAAAAATTAGGCAGTATACTTCTCCAGTATATACCATCTTGTATATAATAATTACAGTATACAAATAATTACAGTATACAAATCAAATCTGTTTACAAAACTAGCTGATAATGCCCAAAGGCCTGTCCTAGTATAGAAACTCTGCAGAAACTCTGTAAAGCTTTGAACCAAACTCCAATAGGGAGGCAAAGGAGAAGGATAATTTGTTGTTAACGAAATAACACACTCATGCAAAGTCTCTGAAAGCTTAATATCCAAATGCTAATGCTACAACTTCTTTTCTCTATTTCTGTATGTATAGGTAAGCCTGCTGAAGCTAGTACACATATTTATCATAAGGATTCAGAATATATTTTTATTCCCTTGTATTTTTACCTACAAAGCTATAGGATATGGTTTTATTGGAAAAGAGCCACTTTTTGTAAGAAAGGAAGTTCCTAATAGAAGTGCTCAAATATCCAGACTGCGAAAAATCAAACTTGCTAATAAATAATGCTTCACTGGAGAGGCATTATTTCTGAAGGCACAGCTCTCATAAAGGTGAACTATATAAAGTATGAAAAACTCTTAAAGAACAATGACTTTTTTCAGCTGAGGAAGATGCAGGAAGAGAGTAGCCCTTATTAATTCATCTTTTCCTTTCAAGTTTGAGGGGCCCGTCCTTGTGTTGATATGTATGAGTAATTCCCATTAATGGTGATGGGAGTTATGCATGTGCACTGACAGAAGAATAGACCCCTTAGTGTTCAAAGCACATGAAATTTACATTTTTTCCATTGCTGTAATTGAGATGTTGACAAATTGGAGAATATTGATTAGCCTTTGTTTTAAGTATTTCTTGCCAAGTTTGCTTTATTTTTTCATGGTTTGAACAATGGTGTGGGTTCAGCAGCAATGAATAATAAGGGTAGAGTAAAGATAACTTTGTATTTCAATATTTTGATGTGCCAATATGAAATAAATTCTTAGTCAAATGGAATATGTTGTTTTAATCATTAGCTATGCATGAAAGAAAAATTGATGTTGACATCTTAGCTGTAAAATCGTTGTAATGGGGCCTTCCTTACAATTCATTTTTGTAAAATTCATTTTGTACATTTTGCAGCAATTGAACAATCCCTGCACTGTGAATAGGCAGAATTCCCAGAAATACTGAGACAGTTGGCCCAGTAACTGCTGAGCTCACACTGCACACCACATGCACATTAACCATAATGATGCCAGAACCAGCTTAGCTAAATATAGTCACATTTTAGTATCCTCACACCCTGTCTTTTCTTCCTATTACGTGAACAAATACATCTTTTTGCAGTTTTTATTTGACTATTGGGGTCGCTGAACATTTATGTCCCTATTCTCTATTCCATATATAGTATTGAAATTTCATAGTGAATCTTTGCCTCTCTATACAGTTTTGCTAATAATCTGGCTGGTGGCAACTGCAGATTCCTCACATTTTGTTAAACTGAAGCTTAGAATGGGGAAGGTGGTGGTTTAACATATTATACTTGTATTTAAGATTCTTACCTCACTCTTAGCTTTTAATCCATTTAGGGTTTTTATATTTAGGTATAAATAAAAATTTATATAAGCATTAGAAATCATTTAGTTCCATATTTGTGATATGTTGTGCTGGGGTTTCAAATTCTGAACAGGAAAACTCTGTCAGTGGAATGTTTTCGTAGTGGCAGTAATCTCTTTAAAATAACCCTAAATACAATATGACAGATGCCATCTGGAATAATCTTTTGCTAGTTACTTTCAACTTTTATTTTTTCCTACAGCTAAGTTCATCCACAACTGGTCACTTACTGTTATGGTAAACATAGCCAACTCTTTCTTCCTTTTGGTAGGTGGATGTTCAGAGAAAATATTTAAAATATTTTACTTAAGAGATAGTTGCTGTTGAGAGGTTTGCTTCTGACTTCATGTTTCTGGGTGGTTTTAGATATATGTGTGTATACGTGTGTGTATACACATATATTTATATACTTGTATTTCAAAATGAAAAAAAGTAGAATTCCCCCTTAGGCTGTTCTTCCCA
>JBCJKH010082709.1:3825-18417 GCA_039877255.1 Loriculus beryllinus
ACACCAAAAGACCAACTTCACTGGCCTAAAAGTACTTTTAAAAAATTGTCTCAAATTTTGGTGGGTTTATTGGTTTTGGTTGGTTTGTGGATTTTTTTCCTTTTTTTTTTTTTTTAAACTGGTTTTTTTGGTTAGTTGGTTGGTTTGTTTTGTTTGGGTTTGGGTTTTTTGTGTGTGTGGTTTGGGTTGTGTGTGTTTGTTGTTTTATTCATTTATTTGGGTTTTGGGTTTAGGGTTGGATTTTTTGCTTGTTTTGGTGGTTTTGTTTTCTTATTACTTTAATGAAAAAAAAGAATGAATTCCAGAGAGGAAATATTTTCTGTTGCTACTTACGCTTCTTAAAGGATATTACAAAGAGGGAAGAGCAAAGTGAATCAAACTTACCGAAAGTTTGTAATATTTTCCTTTTTATAAAATAAGAGAAATAACACATCTGATTTTCTAAGGGCCTATGGGGAAAACAGCTTATGTCTTAAAAGGGTTTAGTCATGGTTTTGCTGTAAGTATGTAAAGAGGGCATTTGTGTGCATATGAAGTCCCAAATGCAGTGAATAGCTAATATACTAGTTACTGTTTTATCCTGCTTTTGGCACTCCCTGTGGATGAAGGTAGTTGTTTATATTTGTTTACTTTTCAGCTAGGATATCCTAGATTAAGTCATCCATAAAAGGGGGGGAAAGGGAAGAAACAACCACCCCAAATTTTTTTTTTTCAAAAGGCCTGGAATCATCGATGATGTTCAGGATGCAGTATGAGTTAGGTATTCCTTAAATATGAAGAAAAAAAGGCTTTACTGTGTTTGGAAAAAGATGTCTTAACTAGTTTTGGCCAGGTAGTGATGACTTCCCAGCAGAACTGGACTTGATGGGAATAAGTTAATTCTGAAAAGATTTTGAAGAGCTGAAAAGTGTCTTTGGGAAGAAATAGACCTGACCAGTTAGGAAAATGTCTGCAGTACTTTTCCTTTGCACAGGGACCAGCAACCACTGCAGCTGCCTGCCTGCCTGCCTTGTGAACATTTGTAAGATAGTGTTCCATGATGGGGGAAGCTTCCCAGTGATTGAAGCTGAATGCTGTAAAAGAAAGCACATTTTTCACTGTGTGAAGTGGAAGGAGGAACTACTTAGAACTATGTAAAAATTATTTGTTTCACATTTATAACTTGGCAGCACGATGACTTATAAATTTGGAGTGTGAAACTATGACTTGAGAATGAGCTGGGGACGTAATGCTGCAGGCTCAGAATTAAGGTTTTCATAAACCTTGTTATCTAATTCATGGATGGCTGTTTGGTGATTGCTTCAGAGAAATTCTAGTTAACTCTGTAGGTTTAGGGCTATAGAGAATTTATTTTTTGTTTGGTTGGTTGTTTTTTTTACGTTGTCAGATGCTTGTTGTAATCTTCCTGACGAAGAGGTAGCTCCCCATTTAGCTGCAGATTTATTGCTTTGTATGTTTTCAAAGTAGATCTTGAGGTAACAGAAAGAACCAGGCTGCTGGAAAGAAGAGCAGTGCAATTTCCCGACCCCTGCCCCACCAAAGAAGGTTTAGCATGCACCTCAACAGGACAAAACTTTCTCTGCTGTCATCTATTTCTTATATTTGTGTTTGGCTGGAAATACTGCTCTTGGAAAAGCAGTAGTTTGCTTACCCATTTAGTTCCATGGCTGTTCTTCCCTTGACTGATTGTGACAGCAAGTAGCGCTGTCATGGTCAGTGGAGTTTTCTGGAGAGATACTACCATGGCAATAACTGATTTGAAACAGCAGCATATTTCCCACAGTTGCAGTTATATTACCAGCAGCAGCTGCCATGTTCTATGCTCAAATTCAGCCTTTGGTGCAAAAATAGTAGATCACTGTAGCAGATTTCTGTCTGCAACCTCTGTCTGGACTCTAGACCTGATTTACATGTCTGAGACTCTGTAATAGAGTCACTCTGGGAATTTTTAAGCAGTAGCTATGGAATAGTGATAGGTTAGAAAGTTAAAGGCAGTACATTTGATTAGTGTAAAGTAAACATTATGCTTCAGATTTTTGTAGGTAATTTTGAGAATGCAATTTAAATTGGTATTATCATTTTGATTGCTAACATTAAGATCTTCAGGTTCATGAACTATGTGCTACAAATTGGAGATGACGCACACTAAACTGTAATCCACTCATCCATCATAAAGCTTCTGCTAGAGACCCATTTAATTTCCAAACCAAAGAATTCATTATCTGTCTCCACAGAAATTAATTTTTCTTAAGTACTAGTTGTGCAGTGAGCTGTCAGAGAGCATTCTATGGCAAGCAAGCGAGGAAGCAGTTGTCTTTAGCATGCAGCTATGGAACTAATGAATAAAAAATTTCAATGATCAATACAGAAATACAAGGCATTATCTCTGTGGCCCAGGAGAGCCAACAAATCTGGGTTCCATTCATTGCCCTGCCAGAGTTTTGCTGTGTAACCTACAGTGGGAAACATTTTCTGGCACAGATTTTTTCTAACCCTATTCAGTGTATGTTGCATCAAGTTCATGCGTAAAAGCATGTTACCTAGTTGTGGACAGTCTGGTGTCCCAGAAAGTTTGCATCAATAGAATGCAAGGGGCCCATGTAATCACAGCCTGGGTGCCATAGCCTGTCCACATAGTACTTGGCCCTCCTTAGGCAGTGTTAGTTCTTTTAATTTAGACCTTCTGGTTAAAATGGCCTGACACCAAATAAATCTGACTCTTCCAAAAAACACATACAGACTCTAATGTATGTTTCCTCATGAATTCTGGCAGTGAAGCTCTCTTCAAGGGTGTGCCTTTAAAGAAAAAAGTGAAGCAGCTCTCTGGAGTATATTGCTAATAGCCTTTCAAGCCCTTCTGTCCTTTGGCTACCAACACAAAACTGTGGATGGTGTTTGGAATGACAGGACAAAAGCTTTCTGTGGCCCTGTCAGACAGACAGATGCAAAAATTGAAGTTTATGAGTATACTGTTTTAAATACCTATTTTCTGTGAATGAGGGGCAATTCATTTAGGAAGGCTGACAGACGGTTGGCTGCTCTGTGCAGTACTTTCCACTGTAAAAATAAACTGCAGATGTTTGACACAGATATGTCAGGATACTTAACTTTGGGTTAGGGTTTGCAGATGTTGTGTTTAGTGGAAGCTAAATCTCTCTCTGAGGGGAAGGAGGGAAGAGGTACACAGCACCAAATGCTGAGAAGCATGTCCTGTATGTGACTAATGCATCCTGACCGGTGGATACTCTGTCCCTTTGGAGGTTAAAAAAAAAAAGTGCTGTTATTAGTAGTGAACTGTTACTGTGATGCGGCTTTGACAGCCCTTGTTTGTTACTGGTAGCCAAAGGAGTCCAACTGCCAGGTGATTTTCTTCGTCTTGTAGAAATGTCCCCATAAGAGGGGAGTCTTGTACAGCACTTTGCTTCTTAACTTCACAGAGCATTATTTGTTCCATCAGAGCAGCAGCCAGGAAGTAGAGGTAAGTTTGGGCACACAAAATCAAGTTCTTTGCTTCCTGATTGAGCTTCCCAAAGAGGATTTTTGATGACAGCATTTCACCACTCTCTACTGTTTTAAATCCTTTTTAAAAGAATGATGCAGGGATTTGTGTGCTGTTTTGGTTTGTTTTCAAAGCAATGGCAGTAATGCTGCCAGTTGTGAACTTTGCAAGTCTTGAGAAATGGATGAGATTGGTTAGTTTATCTAAACACAGTGCTTACAGCTGTGTTCCATTGGATGCACTTAATGGCAGATGCTTACATGACAGAGCAATCTGTTCATTTTCATAGTATAGTAACTGATTACATTTTCTCTTGGCTGTGGTTCAGCTGAAGTTGCATTGTCTTGTGCATTGTTTCTCTATCTCAGCTGCTAAGTCATTACTTTGGAAATAGCTCTCTTGTTTTGTTTTTGGAGTTTTGGAGGGGGGATTGATTTGGGGTTTTTGTTTGGTTTTTCTATTCAAGAGGTATATGAGGGGAAGAAATAAGCAATGACGATTTTTACGTTATTACTAATTCAGAGGTTTTTTACAGTTTTAGGATTCAGTTCCAGGATCTGCTTCCTTTCTCCTCACTTCTTTCAGCCTGGTTTTATCATAATATTTAGTAGGAATTTGTCATTATGCATAATGAGCAGGGCAGGACAAATAACATGCAGTTTATTTTGTAAGTTGCAGGAGTTGGCTGAACCCTCGGAAGTGTGGCTATCGGCCCTTTGACCCAGCACATATCTGAATATGTAACATTTTAAGAAGTTTAAATAAAATGTGATTGGTCGATAGCCCAGTAATTTACCTCTCTTGTGGTTTATTTGTCCAGGGAGACAACAGCAACTGGAAGCTGAGACCCAGTATGTGGATGCTGATCAAGACCTTCACAAAAAGACAGGACGTTCCGTGCAGCCACCTACAGAAAGACCTGGAGAAAGGCGAATGGCAGAAATGAAGAGGCTGTATGGGGCTGAAGCTGAAAAAATCCAGGCAATGGAGGCTGCCATGCAGCTTATCTTTGATAGAAGCTGTGACAAAAAGCAGCCCAAATACTGGCCTATTATTCCCCTTAAGCTGTGAGTACATGGTCTGTGCTCTGACCTGGCACAGGTCTGTATGGATGGCTGCCTCTGTCAGGTTGTGCTGCAGAAAGAAAGAAGTGCAAATTTTGGGTTTGTCTGGGCTTTGGGGCAGAGACCGGCAAGGGCAGCATCTTTCTTGCCTGTCAGTGATGATCACAGTCCATTCTACCTACATACAGTTGTCAAGTAGTGAGTAGCTATTGTCAAGCTGTCAATAGGAGGGACAGAAACATAAACCTGTCCGAAGTCATAGTTTCACTCATTTGATACCTGCCTGCCTTGACCATGCTTGCAAGAAAAATAACAATGCCTGTAGTCAGTGAACCATGAAAATTTAAAGCAGTGAGGTAAAGAAAAAGACTATACAAATTGTCTGCTTTTCCCATTTAGGAAATGAGCGGTCCCATTTTTCAGTCTCACTTAACATAGTAGCATTTGGATCCTGTTTAACACAGCACAGCCTGAAGTGTTATGTCTGCTGATCTTAGAGGGTTTTTTTTTGAGAACCGTGAGTCCACTGGCCAAGATACAATATATTAAATTACTCTAGGCCAGCCATTTGAATTCTTCTTCAAACGTTTATAGTAAAAGCAGGAAATTTTTGTACCAGACTGATACTCGTCTGGCAGGAGTTCGACTCTAAAGAAATATTATATCAAAAAATGCTTTAATAAAGGGGGTGGGGAGAGTAGGGCTGCAGCTTGATGTGGTCCTGTCTGTCAAGGATCTGTTTAGCAGAAAAGAAACTTAAGAGGACAAAGCGCTCTTGAGGCCAGTGCCTACAGTGAATTTTGCCACTCAAATAAAAAGTATGTAATTGGGTTAAAGCTTTAAAGGAGACATATCAGTTTGGTAGATAAGGGTACATCTGTATGCAGTTTATGGAGGTGTGGAAGCCATGTAGCCCTGAGGGCTATGTTTATTTTAGGTGCAGCTTTCCCATGCCCACCCACATATTACGTGCACAAAGCATAAACATAGGCAAGTTAGATGTGCTTCTGTGTGCGTACTTATCCATCTGTACAGTCTGTTTTGCTCCACTTCTGTCACTCTACTTCTGGTCGGTTGTGCTTGCCCCACTAGTTGCTGACCAGGTGGAGTGAAGCACATAAGTGGTCTATGTAAGAGAGGCAGAACTGGCCCTTCAGTGCTGGTGACTACCTTAGAAAATAGTACCCTGCATGCTTCCAAGGACATTCTGTGAAATACTGCTGCTACGTATTGTTTTGTGTTGAAGGGCTATAGTTTATATGAAGCAGCATTTCTATGCCAGGGCAAAGGAACCTTATGCTGTTCTACCTGTGACAAAAATTCATGTGTCTTTCTGGCAACAGAGGCAGGTCAAAACTTAACTTCTAACTTCAGTTCATGCCCACTATGTCTAGTGTATCTCTATGGCATATGTAGTTTGTAATACACACCAGCAGTTGCTGTGCCCTCTGCAGCAGGGAGCTGTGCCAAAGTAAGTCTGTGGTGTACAGTGTCTTTGGTTTTACTATTAGTTATTCTGTTTTTTCTCAAAGCAGCATTTTAGTTTCAGTTCTACTTCGTTCACTTTAGGTGTGACAAAATGGAGTTAAATTGAACACTGAAATTAAAAGCCCCAGTCTCCAAGACTTACTACTGGTATGATTAATCTGAAAAACTTGTGTGAGACAAGAGGGGGAGAAGGGTTATGAAAAGTCCTGCATTTGTCTTCGCTCTTGTTTTTGGTGGGTTTTGTCAGAAATTCAGTGTTTTATATGGGCTTCCATTTGGTCACCAAATAAATTTGCTTTATAAAACCTTGCAATTGAATTTTATTTTTTATAAAGAAACTTCCATACTTCAGCACTCCAGTTCTCAGATGCTAAAGCTTTCTTTTAGCTGCTGTATAGAGCAAGGACAGTTTTAACATACCGAGAAGCATGAAGAGTGTTGACAAGACGTTCACAGTAATGCCAATCAATATCACACACACGTGGTGTGGTACAGAATGAATGGGAGGGCTGTTGCATCTTCTGGGGGAAAATCCCATCCCAGATTAACATGCGTAGATCACTCTGTTCCTGTTTGAAATGTTTCCAGTGTGGTGATGGTGTCTCCCCTGTGAAGTTGAGTACCAAAGAAAGAAAGGATGGATAAGACTGGGCTATTCTTACTTTTCAGAGCAATTCCTAGTTCTTCCTGTGGTTGTTTATCTGACTGGTTCGGCTAGCAGAAGCAGAAATTCTGGTCTCCAAAAGTATTTGTACAGACCTCATATAAACCATACAAGAAATACCTTTGCCCTTGATTCTTATAATCTTTTTAGGAGGGTTTAAGATGCTTCATGAGGTTGGAAGTAGAGAGAACTGGACTAAATGTTCTTCAGGAACTATGTGCTGAGGCCTGCAAGGGAGGAACACACCACTGCAGATTTTGAGTTGCTAGTGGATAATCTCTGTTCTGCTCCTGAATTTCAGGGGATGGACTGTTGCTGTAGTTGGCCAAGTGTCGTGTTTGCTGGTGGTTTGACGGAACTTGGGGGTTTTGTGTTGCAGTTCTTTTACTCCATCTCCTGTGTCATTTTACATTTCTAAGAAATACTTCACGTAAAAGCATGGGATCATGGAAGTGATGTAACTGCAACTCAGAAATGCCTGTTTAGTCAGAATGTCTGTAACATTCACCTTTCTTGCACTTATGTATTATGCTGCAATTCCCAGTCATGGGACCATGTGTGCTTTATTTTTCCCCAAATACAATGTTATGTCAGCTTTTTGACTAGAACACAGCTATGATGCTGCAGACTTGATTCTTGTCCAGAATATTGCACCTTTGCTTTCAGTTACACCATCTGCTTCTACAGTTCTGCCCAAAGGGAATTCTTCACTTGCTGGTGATGGTTTCTCATGAGCTTTTCCCAGCTCCAGTAGAAGGAATTACACCCTTAAGTCACAAGTGCAAGTTGTCATACAAACAATTAGTCTCTAATTTCAGAAACTGGTTTCCTCATTTGGTACACACAAATATGCAAATCAGACTTGTCTTTAAAAGAAGAGTTTGTGATTGCTTGAAGATGCTTTGAAGATTGGAGAAAAATGGTAATAGAGCTTTTCTACCGGAAGCATTCTTAAACTAAAACAAAAAAAAAAGAAAACCTTTCAGAACTGGCACAATATAAATTTAACACAAAATGAAGCAATGACCACTGTGTTTCCTACCAAAAGAAAATCTGCTTACTCTTCTGCTTTGGTGACATTGTCAAGAACATCCTTTTGGAATTACTTCCCCACAAAACCCCTGACGGTTTAATATGCCTGTGCATACAGGCAAGCTGAGAAGAGATTAAACAATTTTTGATGAGCATAACTGTTTTGGTGAGCCTTACTGGTAAGTATTCATCCTTTTTGATAGTAGTCTTATATAATGGATATCTGCAACCATCTCATGCTTAGAAGAAGCTTTAATAAAATGCAACCTAAATTTCTTAACAGCCTTTGTGAAGGATAAACACATCGATAATCCGTATGGATTTGCCCACTTGCATCTTCTTCTCTTTGCAAAAGCTTCTCATTCATTATATGAAATGCATTTCAAATACTGGCATCTTTATCTCTTGTTGCATTAGTAAGAGTCCAGTTTCATGAATAGAAATTGAGAAAAGCAAGACACTTTGTGGTTCAGCTGCTTAAATTTGGATTTTTAAGTATGATTTTTGGTATGTTAGTCTGAATATTTTGGCTGAAGGAATTATGGAAAGGCCAGGATTATTGCCCAAAATGTGAAATATAGTCTGTCAAAAGGAAACATCCAGAACCCTGTTTTTCCTTCTGGTTTCTTAAAAGTTGTAAGTTACTGGGGAGTATACTAGTTGATAAATAACACATTCATGGTGTGACAAAATTCCGGGTTTATGTTTGTGTGCTGTTTCATCAACCATCTACCCTGTCTAACCTGCTCTGTTGTCTCCTGTGATCCTGCCAAAGGAATTACTTTCTTACGGGCTTTCTCCTGGGTAGAATAGCAGCCTGTGAGGGAGCCTCAGCTGCTGCTGAAGGTCAGGTGTGGCCAGAGTGTGTTCAGTGCCTCACATCACTTCATCTGTTCTTACATAGCTGGAATTCCTGAACTAGTACTCAGAGACATGCACTGTGGAGCTCTGGGTGGGTAAGTGATAGACCGTGACATTGCTATCCGGGTATTCTCTTGGCAACCTACTTATCGTAGCAAAAGAATTGCTTGGACTCAGTCCATTCTTTGAAGCCGGTGAGTGCACAGGCATCAGCCTCAAATAGGAATTTTGGCAGGGCAGGAGCAGCGTGGAAATCTTGCTTGACCAATAGTGGAGAAAGACTTGCTCATCTTGAGCACTTTGAGTGTGTAATCAAGATTCTCTGTGCATAGATTCTGCTAATTACACAGTCAGAGAAGGATTTTTTCTCGTCTAATCATGAATCATTTTCTTCTAAGAAAGCAAGAAAAACAAAGTCAGAACATACATAGTTTTTGAAAAGAAAATACTTTTCAGCCTAATGAGGCCAATACAGCTGCTGGTTCCCTAAACTACATTGAGATCTTTTGCCTACAAAGCCTTTTCGAAAAGCCAAAATGCATAAAACTGCCATCCTCATGGCTCTTGTTTACAGCCATCCCAAAGAAATACCTTCGTGGGAAGGAAGGGATGAGAAAAGTAGAAAGGATTGGTAGGGTTCATTTCTAAATAGAGTTCAAAGTGGTCCTCCTTAATTTTCAGACTTCGTTTTAAATAAACGTATCAATTTATACCAAAATCTGGGTTCAATAAAGATGTGAGGCAAAAGCCTATCAGGGGCTGTTAAAAATTAAGTTACATTACAGAAGACTACTTTATTCATGGCATTTTCTTACACTGTCCTCTAGGCAGCTGCAATTGCCATTCTGATTGCATAGGAAGCTAACTAGACTGCTGATATCCTTATAGCAATCTTTTGAATCTTTCCACATGCTTATACTGAAGATGAAGATTGAAAGATCTCAGTCCAGAAGGTTAGCTTTCAGCTATCCAATGCATCCTTTTTCCTAAATGCAGAAATTACCTCTGTGGCTCACTCCACGAAAGTTTCCTGCCATCAAGGTCTGTCAGCAGCTCTTAACTGTGTGTAAGTCAAAAGGAGTCGAGTTGGAAAAGCCCTACTGCTAAGCTGTTTAATGTAACTTGTGAAAAGGATTAAAGGAAGGAGTCGCTTGTGCAATCAGATGAGCAGGTCTGGAGGTAGCAGACTCCACAGGCATAAGTATTCATAAGGCAATGTTGCTGCTGCTAGAAGAGAACTTACAAGCACATTTTTTTAATGCTCAGAGCCTTTGAGGATTTTTCCTGCTTTGGTCTAAAACGTTTACATTTACATTTACATTTACATTTCTTTCCTCAGGCATGTTAGCCAGCTTCTGTAATAAAAAATATGTAGAAAAGCAAGCATTTATTTTCCTTGCTGAATGCAGAAGGTAATACTCATTTTGAGCAAACCCAAGGATGGGTTTATCCCAAGATTTCTAAGGTTTTTATTTTTCATTGCTACTTTCTATGTTAAAGCATCTTGAGTTTGCAGATTTGCAGATGCTGTGCCAAGTAGCGTACTTACACAATTCAGGTTCATACCCTTTGCTTCTTCATGAACAATAGCAGGAATCGGAGGCCCAAGATTCAGTGAGCCCCTTTGGTCTAGACATGCACAAGTATCCAGCAAGAAAAAGTCTGTGCCTTGTATTTCATTAATTTTGATTCTGACATAGCTAAATCTTATTCCCATCCTTTGCACTGGACAGGAACACTCTTGGGTCATCATGTCTAGTTTCTGCTACCTCCAGCAACCACATCGTCTAGTACATTTCAGAAACTAATTAGGCTCCACTTTAAAACAAATTCCATTTCCTGTCACCCCCACTTCTGCTAGTTAAGACTGCATGTCCCACCTCTCTTTTGCAAAGCATAATAAAATACCAAGACTCCCACAAGTTTTAAATTGTCCTTTGTCAGAAGGGTCCAAAGATCCAAACGCAGGAAAAGATTATGTATCTTGGTCTTTTCTTTCTTAATTACAGTACTGTAATATCCTCTCCCTGGACAGAAGGAAAGGAATTACTGTTGTGACAAAAGTGCATGCTTGAAGTATGTTTTTACTTAAGAAATAGTTCATCAAAGGCACACTTCTGGTCTGCAGCATATTCCATTAAAGGGTTGGGTAATAGCCAAAGGCTCCCATCCCACTATCCTCCTTTCATGCAGAGTGGTGAGGTTGAAGCTAAAACGTCAGCCAGTTTATGCTGCAATGCATTCAAAACACAAAAGTTTGATGAGTTGCTCCAAACCAAACAATCCTTACATGACTGCAGAATATAAATCTGAAATGGACTATAAACCAAAAGCAATTAAAAAATAATAGGCATTACATATTATATTTGGGAAGACAGTAATATTCATGACTTTTTAACGATTTTATATATCTATACATTGATGAATTTCCAGTATTGCCAGATCACACTCTGCTAGAGACAGGAAATATTTGTTATACTGAGTCTTTCTGAACATAACATGATATTTCCATTTGTACTGCTCTGTCAGCCGGTTTGTAGTCCTGTTTTGGTGTCACCACCCTGGGTGTTCCAGAGCATGCAGAGAGTCCTTCCTTGGCACCACCTCTGAGAAGCCCTGTGGCTGAGCAGCACTCACGGTAGCTGTTTGTACCATTATATACCAGTCTTGTGGTCTTCATTATGTTACCTTTTTCTTTTTTTTTTTGGTAGCCATTGAGCTCAACGTACAAACTGTTGTGCCCGTTTGAGGCTTGCTCTTGCTCTGAAAGCTACAATGCTGAGTGTGTGACATGACTGGGTGCCATGGCAACAGGCTGTGATATCAGAAATGCCAGATGATTAGATAATTTCGGGGACATGCCAGAAAGAACAGCTGCATTGTGCTACAGAAAGCCCTTACTCCAGAACTGCTCTCTACCAGCAAAGAAAGTAGAGAAAATGAGTGATGACTAACTGCTCATTGCTCCCTCCTTTGCTTGCTCCATTGAGGAGATCCGTCTTCAGGTCATCTACAGCTCCAGTGTCAGAGCATAAACATTTATCTCCAGAGTGCAAAAGTGCTTCTACAAAGAACTTCTAAGGAGATTAGTTACTTGCCCTTTGTAAGTGTGCTTTACTGTGCAGGCCTGCTCTAAAAAGATGTCCTGTACTTTCCCTGTCAACAGCAGTTAAATCTTGCTTGGAAGGAGAAAAGAAAAGCTTCCTTACTGTAGTCACTTCCCTTCAATAGCTATTTCAGTCTCATAGTGTTACTTGCATTATTCAAGTCTAGCAAAATGAAATCTGTTTCTACAGCATGGCTATGGCTACAGCTTTCTTGGAGATAAATACATTGATTATAATTAACTGCACTAGTGGTTTGTGTTACATTGTGGAAACTGTCATTCCAGGCATAGCCTGCAAGTGCGATAGTCCCTGTCAGCATGACAGAATTGTTCACTTCAGTCCAAGAAGATACCACATCCTACTGAAATAAAATGTAACAATAGTTTATATTGTTGAAACTTTAAAATGCCATATTAAAAACCAGTAATTGAACAATTTTGGTTTGCTAGTTTAACTTCCTCCATGCCAGGTTTTTGATGCGTGAAATGATGTAAAACCACAATAATGGTAGAAAACATAAGGCTGAATCTCAAGTACAATGCAGATTTATTCTTTTTTCTAGTAGGGTGACAAAAATTATAATAATAATCGAGTAGGAAAAGTTAAAAAAAGCCTGTTGGGATTTTCCAGTTTTTCAGTATTCTTTTAATTTCTTGGTTTCCAGAAATAAAATGTGAGGGGGGTTTTATACTTCTTATCTGAGCAAACTTTAAAATGATGAACAGCTTAGCAGCCTCACTTTGCAGGGCTTGAAATAACATCTGAATGCATTCTGAATGTACGAAAACCGCCTACAGTCCCTTTCCTACTGCTGCCATCCCCACAAAGCTACCTGGAATTAAATGGATGTGTGCTGTGATGCATTTTCCTAGCAATGTCCATCATAATTTGCATCTCCAAAGATCCAGCTGGGCAGTTTTCAAGGTCTCTCTTGCGTCAGTCACTTTCAGTCCACCTGTGCTCTCTTCTTGCTCCCTCATCTTTTTCACAGAGGCTCCTATCCAGCCTGCATCCCTCCACCCCAAACACACACTCTTCTGCAGCCTGATTCTTATCTCATCTCTCAGCTCCTACACTTTTGTCCACCTCCCACATGTAAGGCAAGAAATGTTGCCTGGATGCACTCAGAAACCAGCAGGACTAATCCAGATGACCAGAAAAAGGGTCAGTGCCTCTAGCACCGTAAGTGCTGAAAGCAGAAAGTGCTGAGATGTTTCCTACAGTGTTGTCCCCGACCTGACAGTGGCTGAAGGGAGATTATTCTCTCCTCTTTTCCTAATTAAATCACAAAACTTCCTCACTGCTGTGCAAGTGGTGGGAAGGTGTTACTGCCAGTTTGTCGCTCCCCACTTTGGATAGACTCCAATCACTCAGAGTAAATATCCCCATTTGTTTTAACGACTGACCAAAGCCTTTCTAAAGTAGCAGCCTTTCTAAAGTTGCAATGCAGTGAAACCACCATGATCCTTTTGAGCACCAGGGAAAGCTTTTGTAAGACTTTCCCTGAGAGGGAGAAACAATTACTGGATACAGAGCCTGGGCTTCACAATCTATCTGTTTAATTCATAGTGTGTCTCAACAATACATCTCTGTCAACTCCATCTCTCCAACAGCAAGGCATAGCTGTGATTTAGGAGCTTAGCCATTTGAAAGACCAACCAGGCAACCATGATCTATTCCCACCCAGCACATGAGGATGCTGCTAAGGCAGTTTCTCAATTTAAGAATTATTTTATCTCTTTTTCTCTCTTTTCAGCCCTCTTTGCCAGCTGGCATCCCATTTTCTACTTTTCCAGTGGGCACTGCTTCAGCTCAGTGTGAATCTTTGGAGGGGGAGCAGTAGCCTATTTAGAGCTTAAAAAACATAGAGATTTACTGGCTGGAACCCCAGAGAACACCCTACCAAGAGGCTGATGAGGGCACTTAGCCAGATCATCTTCAAAACATTATTGTTAAAAGAACCTGATGTGCATGTTAAGTAAATATCAAATATGCAAAACCCCAGTACATGTAACATGCAGATAATAACACAAGGTAATAGGTCCTATCTCCAAATAAGTAATAGCACTTTCATAACCACAGGCAGTTCCAGTATTTTATGTTCACTTTCAATGTCCTCTGACTGGTTCATATCTATAATATATTAAAATTCCCACAGGCTCCAGCAGGACTAGGATTTAGTGTAAAACCATTGCTAAAAAGAGGGGAAGAAATTTTTCTTGCACACAGGCCAAAAAACTCTAGAATAAATGTGATCCAGGAAGCAATTATATAAAGGCGTTGATAATTTGATTTGCATATAAAATAATAACGAGAACGGAAGCTAAGTTATCCCATATACACAGAAACCCTGGGTTTTCAGATTGGCTACTCATTATTCTCTCGTCATACAAACCAATTCAGTATGCAGCTGCATTTCTCCCATACAAATCCAGTTCAATCAAGAGAAACATCATTAGCAAACCCACTGATTTACCCACCAGTAAAGTGCTGATACAGGCTTCTATTCCTGCTGCTAATAAATTCTCTACATAGCAGTGTTTGCTTTCTCTCTAGGGATCTCCCATTATACTAATGGCTACAGTTTTCTAACTTTACCTCTGGAATTTTTAATAGAATAGTAGGGTCCAAAACCTGTGAAAGTCTTAGGAAAGGAAGGACACAAACCTAGAACATGCAGCTAATTGCTACAGAGATGTGGCTACGTGTCACTGCAGGTGGAGCAGCACCTGGTGCCTTCAAAATTGCTGTAACAAGACCTTTCTCTTTTTTTTTTTTTTTTTTTTTTTGGGGGGGGGGGGGAGTGTGGTTGGGTTGGGTTTTTTTTCTTCTTCCCTGAAACCCAACCATTGTCTCCTGTTCTGCTCCCCACTTTCC
>JBCJKH010082716.1:0-21173 GCA_039877255.1 Loriculus beryllinus
GGCAGGGCTGTCCTGAGGCAGGGCTGTCCTGAGGCAGGGCTGTCCTGAGGCAGGGCTGTCCTGAGGCAGGGCTGTCCTGAGGCAGGGCTGTCCGCCTGCCGGGCAGCTGCTCCCCCTCGCAGGGCTGTCTCCTCAGAGGCCGGAGCGCCCGGCAGCGCGGTCGCGCTCTGTGGAGATGGTGCGGGCGGCCTGTCCCGGCCCGTGCCGCGGCCTGGCGGCGGGGGACAAAGCGCGTCGGCACCGCTTGGGCGGCTGCGGCCCGTGCCGGAGCTCGGCCCCGGTAACCGGGCTGCTGCGGGGCTCCGGGTTGGCGCGGGGCGAGAATCCTTGGTGCGGCCACTTACCCCGCGGCTGCCGGCCCTCCCGAGCGCTGCGTTGGGGTTGGTGGGGCGAAGCGCTGTTGTCCCCTGGGCTTTTGGGGCATTGCTTCTCCCCTTCTTAATGGTTTTGCTTAATGAGATTTTTGTGAAATAATTTCCAAGTGAAATTATGATTTCAGGCTATTTGGTTTGCTTTCTACTCTTAGATCATGTCTTGTGGGCTGGCGGTGTTGAAGAAACTGAATGAATGGAACAGCTAGGGCAGCCAGGAAGTTTGCATTTCGTGCTCTCCACTTGCCGCATGTCACAAATCACGCTGCGTCTCTGAAGTAACCTGGAATCATTGGAGCTGTGCGTCCTGAGGGACCCTGGGGACCTCTGACGGTAAGAAAGTGTTCCATAGCATTATCTCCTGTTCTGTTTTTTCAGCTCTGCTGACCTGACCTTTTTTTTTTCCTCCCTCTTCAATGAATTGCATGCATCTAGTCATTCCTTTGAATGTTGCTATTGGTTTGGCCTTTGCCTTCTCTTTTATGAGCTACTGCTTTGAACTTTTTCTATCTCACTCCTTTAAAAAATGAGCATAGTTATAATATCCTGTAAAATGTTTCTGTTTGAGTGCCTGTTCACTACTGCCTTGGCTTGTCTTATATTCATTGTGTAGCTTAATTTCAGCCGTAACTTGTTTGAAATTAGCTTCTGCTGTTACAATAAAATGTGCTGGCAGTGTCGTATGGACAGACCTTTTGTGAAAACAATGAAGGTTCTAACTGACAGTCTGTAAAGGCAAAGTGTTTCTGTTATCAATATTTATGTCTTTGTAATGTAATCTCTGCTAGTAGTAATGTTATTTTTTTATAAGTAAGCTTATTTTAAGGCATCTTCTACATATTGTTCTGCATAGAACCTTTTGCAGTGTGGCATAATCTTGTAAGCATGCAGTGTCTTTCTTCATGGTTTTGTCTGGTAACTATTTCTTACTGACTTATGCTTACTACTCCCATTGAGCTCTGGGGCTGGAAGGATGGCTCTCTTTAACAGAGCAAAGGACAACCTTTTGAAAGTGGGGGGTGGCAGATGAATATGCAGTGGATATACATAGTGAATGGGCAGGGTAGTCAAATCTGCTATACCGTGGCAGGGGGAATGTCCAATGTAAAAAGTTGCCTAAAATGCCTAAAGTTCTTAATCTTTTTTCTTCTTTTTTTTCTTTTCGCTAAGTAGTTGAAGTGTTAAGCAGAAACATTGAGGGGACCTTTATTACAACGAATTGGGGATGTGCTCTTGTTTTGGCACTGCCTTGTCTCTACTGAAAATCCATGTGGTTTTTTTCTGGGACAAAAGCCACACAGCCACCTGCTACATTTTGGGAGCTGCTGTCTGTCTGTTCCTGAACCTGTGCATTACAAGGATCAATTGGCAATAGCTGGCCATGTCTCTTTTACCTAAGTGGGTAGTGGACACTGGACAGTGCCTTAATTTACTGTTTGATGTTTAACCCTTCATTTTGCCTGTAAATTGCTCTTCATTGCCAGCTAACATCAAATCTACCAAGTTTACTGTATGCCAATGCACAGAAGGCTGGCCAGAAGTGTGTGGTTGCCTTTTAATGATGCTCTTAAAGAGGTATCTCCAGCGCCAGTGTTCTGTACCTGGTAGCAGGGATGCTGTATCTGAAAATAAGATTTTTGAGCCAGTTCTTTCTCTGTATTAGGTACAAAGTTGATAGGACTTTATTATTATAAGCATATCTGTTAAAAGTCAGTGGCAGCAAACCAGTGGCCCAGTAATGTCCTGCTTATACTCTTAATTATTAGAGCCAGATACTACTCTGAGGATGTGGCTGTAGGTTTTTGTGATTCCTCCTTTCAGAGAGAGCCCGTTTTTAAAGAGAGGAGTCTATTGCAGAAGGTTCCTCGTGCAGTGGATGTGACTGCAATATACTTGAAAATCCAGACCAGCCTGCTCACCAGCCTGTTCTGCTGCTTGCCTCAAGAGTGAGTTCCCAGAGGATCTGCTCAGCTCTGAGCTCAGCTCAGAGAGAGCTGGGCAGGAACAGCTTTGGCCCTGGAGATGTCACTGGTCCTGTTTGCTTTGTGAGAAGTTTGTGAAGGAGAAGGGATCTCTCAGTGAACTCACTGGGGATAAACAGGAACGTCATATCTATACAGCAGCTTGCTCTCTCCCTAGTCTGCTCATCCAGTGTCCTGTGTACCTTGAGTGAGATGCTGGGATATCATTGGAGAGTGGAAGTACATAACCAGGAATTAAACACTGCACAGAGAATTGGCTTTCAAGTCTGTACCTGATTCTATGTATTCTAAGTAAATAAGACCAGATATGATGTTTTGCCTCTCAGTATTTGCCCTAGCTTATGAAAGTTCATGGTTTGTGGATTATTACTTAAATACAATTGTGGCATGCAAACTTTGCAATATTTTAAATAGGTGCTGCTTGTCACTTCACCAGAACTCAGCTCTGCTCCTGCTTGTTGCTAAGGATGCAGTTTAGTGTTGAATATTGCAGAGCATGTACCTTATTTAATACAGAAATTGAGCATAGGGAATGATATGGGTATGCAGTATTTCTCCTCCACAACCCCGTTAGCCAGTTTCAGCCAAATAAAGGGAAAGGAAATAAGAATGGGTTTTTAAGCAGCAAATACCAGTGCCTTTGGAACTCCCTGTTGTAATTTGCACTTGTTTCATAGTACAGAATATCCTACTGGCAGGTCTGACTTAAGCTTTCAGGTTTTCCCCTGTGAATGTTGTGTTTAAAGACATTTGCTGTTTCCAGCTGTAGTTTGTTCAGTTGAAAGAAGTTAGACCAAAATATTTTGATCAGCGTATGTGGGAGAAGGGAGGTGAAACAAACAAGAGACAAGAGCTGATTAGACAGCAGCTGGTGTTACCGGAGCAGCTCTAGCTGCTGAGTTAACTTCAGCTGAGCTCTCTTTTTATGGTAAGTGCATCAAGCCCGATTCATCGTAATCCATAAATGTAATCAGGCACAGAAAACGTGTGATAATAACAGGCATCTGAGAGGAGTCCTCTGACTATCTGCACTATCTGCAAAACATCCCATGTGTTAGCAATCAATTACTCATTACAGTCACATTACTGTCGTAAGTGTAATCATGCATGGTGTATTTCCTCCATGCTTCTTCTGATCCTAAATTTATGTCACTTGTGAGCATGACCCTGCAAAGAGGGCATGAATGACCCCTAATACAGGGAGTCAGAGCAAAGTCCCCATGCCAGCACATGAAGGCCTTTCAGTTTTAGAAGTCTTGTCATCTTGTTCCCATGGAACGGAGCACACACCCCTGCATTGTTTTAGTTCTTCAGAAATACTGCTCTATATATTGTGGCATTATCGCAGCATTTATCATGTTTTCCAAATTGGCTTTTCAGTGCTTCCTTCATATACTGTCTCTAGTGCCTGGATACATTTCTTTGCTTCTCTAAAGGCATTCTGGCACCTTGGCATGTCTTCCCTTTGTGAACAGCCTGGAAGAGCTTTTTTGGCATGTTTGTGGTTCTTAACCTTTGGTGTAAGCACAAGCTGTGAAAGCTGTATGGGATGGGAGGTTAAAAATAACTTCTACCCGTGGTAATCCCTTAAGGAAAGGTAAGTCTTCTGCCTGGGTGCTGTGGATGGATTCTCTGTGGTTCCCTACAATCAGGATCACAAATGGCAGTGAGCTGTGCCATCTGCTTTGGGGACGGGGTTGGCGGGGCTCTGTCAGTTGCTGCCTCATGGACAGCAACTAGCACAGTGTGGTTGGGAGAAGGGTGGTACCAGTGTCTTGAAGTCGCACATCCAGTGGACGCTGACTAGTACTGTGGAGTTGCTCAGTGTTCCTTTGATTCCAGCATGTTGGAAAAGGGAGGGAAAATTGCATAAGAGGATTGATGTCACGAGTTTGACACTGCTAGGATAACTTTAAGTTTACTGTTAGAATAGTTACTCACTTAGCTCTCTCTTTCCCCACAGCAGCAGGGGCGCAATGATGGACAACCGTTTTGCTACAGCGCTGGTAATTGCTTGTGTTCTCAGCCTCATCTCCACCATCTATATGGCAGCTTCCATTGGCACTGACTTTTGGTACGAATACCACACCCTTTACCCGGCTGAGAATGTCAGTGAAGCCGGTAGGAGCATCTGGGATGAATTTGTCAGCGAAGAGGCAGATGAGAAGACCTACACAGATGCGCTCTTCCGGTGTAACGGCACAGTTGGCTTGTGGCGGAGATGCATCACTATACCCAAGAACTCTCACTGGTACAGCCCACCAGGTATCTCCAGAGCAATTAACACTTCCCTAGCTTGCCTGGGGTGGTATGTGTGAACTCCCTCAGAATGTGTTCATGCCACTTTCTTCCTCCAGAAAGCTTATTTCTAGCTTATTTGGTTTTGTGGGCTTTTGGTAAAGACAGTCTCAATTTTTAAAGAAGCAAAAGCAGCAGAATGGTCTGTAGCTGTCAGTGCTGCAGACTCTGGATTTGACACATGATAATTGATCTAAATGAAGTCTGGTATAGGTTGATTTCTTTTTTTTTTTGCATCTGCTGTCCTACTGGGGTTACAGTTATTGTTGCTCTGCCAGTCACTGCCTTTTTAGGAGAGATCCTGGGACCCAGCAATGGAATAAAGGTACTGCTTTGTCAAGGGAGCACTTCTTTTATCCAGCCATTTGTTTTGCTCACATCACAAGTGTCCCACTGTTGCATCAGCACATCTTGAACTCCTTGTACTGTAGTGATGGAGGTAGAATGAAATATTTGTATTCTTTTTCACAATGGTTGGGGTCTAAAAAAGTATGGTGAGCAACTATTTTAATTGCTTCAAAGTAGATTTTTGGAGACTTCCTGTGTGTGTGAAGCCCTTCATTTTGAACTGTCTTAAAAAAATATACTTTCAAACACTTTTTCTGGAGAAAAACACATGGCATGAAATACTTTTTTTTCTTTCATGAAAATACTTATTTTGGTAGACATTAAAGGAGCTCTGCTCAACAGTATTCTCAAAGCAATATCTGAGACATAAAAGAGGAGAAATCTATTGCAAAGAAGCAAGTATTTTCTATTCTTTAAATAGTCCTTCCTATCCCGTTTTTGAATGAAATGTTTAGTACAATTCTACATTCTGCACATGGAGATAAGCACAGCTGACTACAAGAATATGTACCAGCATAGTTGAGCATCATGTGCCACATTTCTTTCCCAATCTGCTAAGCATGGCACAGTTCTCTCTGGATAACTCAGGTAAGCTTGAAGATTCTGTGTGTTTAAATGCTGACTGTAGTAACTACATCATAGTAACTGCATTGAGATCCTACAGATCTCAGTTGTCATCCTGCAGATCTGTTTTGAGAGGCATTTTTTTCTCAAATGGAACTCTAAGGAGCTTCCCAGCTCAAATGGTTGGCAAATGAGGAATTGTAAGGGGTATGGGGGGAGACTCCTAATGGTAATTTTTTATTTTTTCCCCAGAAACAGATATGATTACAAACTGCATCAGTTTTTCCCTCTCTGACCAGTTTATGGAAAAGTACATAGAGCCTGGAAATCACAATAGTGGCACGGATTTAAATCGAACTTGTAAGTGTCTTTTACTTCTGGCAGGTAAACAGGTAGGATGGGGAGGGGAAAGATGTTTCTCAAATACAGTCACTAGTGAGGAAAGCATGTGTATCTTGCTCTGCATTTCTTGGTTTTTACAGTAGCACAAGCAACAGGTCAAAGTTTAATAGGAAAACTTAAATGTGTTAGCAAAGGTTTTGCGCGTGAATGCAGTACAGGAATTTGCAAGTTAACAAATCTTCCTACTTGAGTGGAGTCTTTGGTCCTTTTTAGCTACGAATGTAAAAAGTCTGATGAAGCAGAAGCAGCGTGGGTAGAAGGGAATATGAGACAGTGGGAGAAGATCAGTTTCAAGGCCATCTTCAGCAAACTTGTTTTGTGTGTTTCTTCCATTTGCAGATCTCTGGCGACTGCAGTTTCTTCTGCCCTTTGTCAGCCTTGGTCTCATGTGCTTTGGGGCTCTGATTGGGCTCTGTGCTTGTGCCTGTCGCAGCCTCTACCCGGCCATTGCCACTGGAGTCCTCCATTTCCTAGCAGGTAGGTCTCTTGGCATCCACCACTTACCCTCCGTCCTCCAGAACCTCATAGTGACAGTCAAAGCACTTCAGCACTGAGCTCATTGTCCTTTCCTCCTTCCTTCCCCAGGGCTTTGTACGCTGGGCCTCGTTGGCTGCTACGTAGCTGGGATTAAGCTGCTCCATGACAAGCTGCCCCTGCCTAATGATGTGAGGGGTGAATTTGGCTGGTCCTTCTGTCTTGCCTGTGTCTCAGCACCTTTGCAGTTTATGGCAGCTGCTCTCTTCATCTGGGCAGCTCGTACCAACAGAAAGGAATTCACTCTCTTGAAAGCGTACCGTGTAGCATAAGTGCTGCTGCTGAAGTACTGGGTTTCCGTGTTACAGCCCCTGCTGTCCTCAACCCTTACTACTTTATTCTTTTAGTCACAATTTTACCTTGTACTCTGTGTGCTTCTTGCCAGTTGAGACAATTTATCCTACAGGCCCTGAAGACAAAGACCTCTGGGTTAAATGACCAAACTCTGCCAGAAGTCTGCAGAACTTGAACAGGTTTTTTAATTGTTGGGGTTTGCTTTTTTTTAAGAATCACTATTAATTTTTTAAGCTCCAATTGGTTGCTGACTGTCCCCTTGGTTAGGTGTACGTGCCCCTTCCTAATTTTATTACCCTGTCAGCCTGGAAGGGAATAGGAGTGGTGGTGTGAGGTGGAAGAGACATAGGAAAAGATGCTGATATAGGAAGAATGGGAACCTTGGTGCACAAATAATAAATAATCAGTAGCTTTCTGCTGTGTGACCCAAGCAGGCAGGACCTACAGAAAGTACTCAAGAGAAACGGGGGGAAACTCATAAACCTCTGTTGTGGAAATACTGTAGCTCAGTCAGTCCTGTAGCCTAGCTTTGGGTCTCTTATTCCCACTAGTTAGTTACTTCCTATGGCTTCTGCCAGAACTGATGGCAGGCAGAGCAGCTGGCTGTGAGAGAGCCTGCACAGCACAGCACAGCACAGCATGCTTAATGCAGGCTATGTGCATGCTTGTGCCAGGGAATGGGATAACTTGGCCCACATGGAGCTTTGTGCTGCTCTAGCTACACTGCTTCCAGGACCCAGGCTAGTTTGGTATCTGCACTACTTGTGGTTGTACGCTCTGATCTTAACTTGTGGTGCTTTTGCTTGCTGTGAAATAAGGTTTTCCTCTCTCTTGTTGTGTTGAAAATGACCCCTCACGAGTTTTTTTGTTTTAATTTGGTTTAGTGTATGTGGCTATATGTACATATATAAACTTAACTATTTTGAAGCTCACCTGTTTATCCTATATAGCACACAACAGTTTTTTTTAAAAGGTGCTGCTCTTTTCCCATCTTGCCCCAAAAGTATTGTTTAAATGAAATAATAATAATTAAAAAAAGACTCAAAAATTTTCCGTGTTGCATTAATCTGATGAGAGGGTGAGGGAATGGTCTGGAGTGAATTCCACCTCTCCAAAGAAAAGCCAATGTCCAGATAATTCTCCATTTTCAGGGAAATTACATCAGAAACAATGAGGTTAAATTTTATTTTTGTAAATGGAGTTCTTGGACTCCTGCTAACTTTGATTTTCTCCTGCTCAGTCATTGAGGAATGAACATCCCATAATCTCTAATGAGCTCACAACTTCTACACGTATTTCTTCTAAGTCACTTCAATTCTAGCCAGACTGAGTGGCATGTCTTATCTACAAGACAGTGTTCCAAGACTAAACTGTTTAATTCTGAGGCTTTAACACCCCACAATTCCTTACATTACTGTATCCTTAATGTAAGAAGTATGTCTTAGAAGAAATAAATCCTTGCAAAATGAGTACTTCTTTGATGGCAGGGGTTCTGTGAAATACTGTTGATGAGAATGATACAGAAATAGGCATTTTTGTCTCACAGCTGGGGTTTTTATTATTTTGTTTTGTTCTTTTCTCCCCTTTTTTTCCCCCAGCAGGTGTTTCTACGCAGCCTGTGATTGCTGGGTCAGCAAACACCAAATCAGGGGTATCTGCTAGCATCATTTATTTTTTATCACACACATGTGTGTGATAGGGATCAGCCTACTTCTCCTTTTATTATCATCAGTGGAATCTTTACAAAATGAAACAAGGGTGGTGATAAAAAACAGATTTACTGAAAAAGCATCAGTGGGTCATTCAAGATAATGAATCCTCTTTCTCCTGCTGTTGAGTACTTCTTTACCTTTCCTCCTAAACCAGCTTTCCCTCTCTACAACAGCCAAATTCGAACCCGGTGAGAGGAGTGTGGTGCTTTTTGTGCAGCATCTGAGAGTAAGTGAAAGTCTGTGCTGCTGCTATGTACTATTGGGGTGCTTTTTCAGAGTCATTCTTTATTTCTGATTTAGGTAGATAAGGCCTAACTGCTCATCTTGTCCTGTTCCTCATTTGTCAGAAATACTATGGCATGCAAGCCTTAGGTGAGGTCAAAAGGACTGGAAGTTGCTATTCTGCATTTGAAGAGTAAACACAGCTGCTTGTTTTATCTATTACAGTTCGGTAGTTTGGTTGGTTTTGTTACTTTTCCTCAGGAGCTGACAAAAGATAGTGTGTGATGTTAATCTGAGCAGTGGAACTCCTGTGCACTTGCTGCCTCCTCTTGCATCTGACAGCTATTTTTCTGACCTGTAAATCTCAGTTTTCCAATGTTAACATTCTTCCTTCCAAAAGAAGGATTGTTATGGAGAGGAAAGGGAATGTTAGATGCCCTGTCTGTCCTTTCTTGGTCATTTTAAGTATCAGCAAAACCAAGATGGCCTACTTTTGTCTGTGATTCAGATAAATGCTGAAATGAAGAAAACAGGCTTTACATGATCCTTGATTTGTACCATTTTATTAAAATGAGGGTCACCTTTCAGGATTTATTTTGGGGAGGGGTTCATTCTTGTGTAAAGCATTCTTGATTAGGACAGATTTCAGCAAGAGGCAGATTGGATGCAAAAAAGAGGGCTAGCCCTCTCTGCTACCTGTGTCATGGCTTGTAACTGTGTTTTTCCTCGAGGTGTAAAAGGAGCAAGAGTTCTTGGGCTGCTGGCTTGGGTCCACTAAATAGTGTTGGAGGACAGAAAAAGAGTAGACACTGAGGATGGAGTAATTCTATAAAAGAGAGATGATTAAGCAAACTAACAGATAACGAGACTTCTTCAGCCAGAGCGTGTGTTACAGGTCTTTCATACTGGCAGATTCTCATGCCACATTTAAGTGCTGGCTGCATTCAAGAGAAGGTCGAAGCCTTTGTCATGTACATGTATGAAAATGCAAACACCCTTGCTCAAAAGAGTGAAAAGTGGTCCAACTCTGGAAGAAAGAGGTGAGATCAAAGGCTGATTTGTGTTCCTTCGTAATTTATGGTCTGACCATGGGAGATGCTTACTGATACTGGTTCAGTATTGGAGATGGGAAAGAGGCAGATACACCCAGATCAAAATAGATGAAGAAAAGGCATGTCCTTGTGTTTCTGTGTGCACAGAAGAAATGGCACATATCTCTAATGCTGTTGTATGGCACAGTGAAAGTGAAGAGAAGGCGTATCAAAGGAAAAGGAGAAACAAGAGGAGAAGTAGGAATCCCGCCAGACTGAGGGTGAGAGCTGAGGACTCTTGGCAGTCCGTGGGAGCAAGCTCCCAGGGCTCCAGCATGACTGGTATTGTGCAGCCCACCCGCAGTACCCTCACAATGGTGGCATAAGCCAGTGGGTGAACTCTCCTTATGTGCTTATGAGAAGTCTGTAAAGGTTCTGTCTGCTGAATCTTGAGCTGAGCAAGCTGCATTTGTGCTTCCAAAGTGCCCTGTTTCTTCTTCATAGGCTTGGGCTTGTTTTCCTGCAAACACTGTGAAACCTCTAGGAAAGCAGGACTAGCAGAAAGCCCTGCAGAGAAATAAAGTGTTTAGTCTGGGTAGCAGCCTCTTCTTACTTTCTTCCTTGAAGTGACATTTTCCCTGTCCTCTCTCTCTGCTCCGAAAAGCTCTGAGAAGGGGCTGGTCAATGAAGCTGCAAAGAGGGTTTTTTACTGTGACTGTAAATATTCTAATATCCTGCTGATATTAGAAGAGGAATTATTGAAAACGAGAGAATGGTCAATCCCATGTCCTTACTTTAATACAAATGCCATGTAGTGCTGACACAAAAATAATAGGTATGTTGTTTAAACAGAGAGGACAGTTTGCCACTTATCAAAGAAGTAGCATGTTGGAGGTACGAGTGGTAGCACAGTCTTGGATTACCCAAGAGGCCAACTTAAATCTGTTGTCATGCTAGAAACTGTGTGGTAGTCTAGTTTTCCTTCTGGATTGTGTGTTGGCCATCTGCTCCTTTCCTCGTGGAAGGTGTGTTGCAGTCTTTCTGCTTACAGTGATAGTGAATGCCTCCTTTCCCCTCATCTGAGGTGCTCTGAAGTGTGTTTTAAGAAAGGTGTTTGGTTTGGGGGGGCGGGATTCTGTTCTTTGTCACTTACAGTCGGCACCAAGTTATGTACAAGCTCAGTCTGTCTCCTGCAGTGCTGTCATTGTTGTGGGATTCAGGGCAATGGCTTCTGAAAAGCTCTTTCCTCCTCACTAGCTTTGTTTGTACTCAGCCAGCACCTGCTGTTCAAAGAGAGATTCTGAAATGTCAGCAGCTGTCATCATTGTATCTTGGGTTGATTGTCCACCTCAATCTGTGTGTATTTCCTGCTTGAATAGATTGTGTATCTCAACATCTTGAAGTGGCTCCCACCACCCCTGTAGCTTTATGCTATAGAGCTTCTTTTAGAACCTGGTTTCTAATAGGAAAAGTTCAAAAGTTTGCATGTTTACTACTAACTCTTCTGTTGCTATAGAATATTATTCTTGCCCTATATTTTTAACTACAGCCTTCAAGATTACAGAGTGCAAAGTTATAGCCTTTTTCCAAGTGATGGAACTGAAAGACTGTATAGGTGTCTGGATATGGCAGTAACAGCCATATGCAAAATGACACTTCACAAGCACATGTCTGTCTACTGATAAGTGCCAAACCTTTATGCAAATTGATGACCACTGACAAAAGGGACAACCATAAAGTATTCCACTCTTCCCTACTTCCCTCCTTCCTTCTAAAATTACCACTCTTAAAAATAACCCCAGGGACAGTGTTTTACACATTGATCAGGTTAGAGCAGTGAGTGTCATGTCTGTGCTTCATGCTTTCTGTGTACAAAGGGTGAAGATAACTGATGCTTTGCAGAGGATCTGAGCATCTCTCTAGCCTCAGGTTTTCTGAGGTGAAGATTGAAAATTTTCAAGACAACTGGGATCTGTTGTGTAGTGAAAATTAATTATTTTCATTAATCAGAACTCTCCTAAAAAAAAGTTAGTGATTTTGTTTTTAATGTCCTCTTGTATTTCTCTCTTACATTAAATGGTTTTAGAATATTATCTTTTTCAGATTGATGCTTGCAAAGAAAATAATCTGTTGTTGTATTGTATCACTATCTCAGAAGTGGAAACCTTTACATATGTAACTTTTTAATGGACCTACCCATTACATCTGTTATTTGGGCTAGGTCTCAGTATCAGACAGGCAGGGATTGTTTGTTTTTTTTAAGTTTGGAGTACCTGTTGAAAATAAGGTGGATCCAAACATCCTCAGTAGCCTTTCAAAAGGGTGTCTGTGAGGATCCAAGGCAAACCCTTCCTGGTGCAGGTAGTGCAGCTCTCTGCCAGTGCCCCACCAATTTCCATGCTCAGCGGTGGAGACTTGTGTTAACTCCAAGTGTTGTTATTGGGTATCCTCTGCAGTGTGTTGGGTGTGATTAGAGCCTTTCCCAGCAGTGTCCACTTGTGATGTGCCATGACTAGACTCGGGCTACTGAATCACTGCTGCCCTAAATTATGGGCTTTTTCCTTCTTCTGAGGCCAAGTGCAGCTTCTAATTTGATTCTTTGGGAGATTTCTCTGCAGTCTAGTGGCTGACACTATTGGCTGGGTATGGCAGTACCTTTTCACACTAAATGCTTTCTATGTAAATTCACCAAGAAACCTCGTTCATCATCAACAGATTTGCATGTGACAAACTTGTAAAGAGCATCAAAACAGACCGTGTTTATACCCATGTTGATTTAATTGTGTATTGAATCACCGAAGTGATGTGTGTTTTGGAGCCCTGGCTGGATGAGACCAGGAGTGTGCTGGAGCAGCAGTGCAGAGTGGGTGCTAATTTTCTGCCATGCCTCAGCTCTGCCAGGGCCTTCCTGCCTACGGTATTGACTGAAGATGCTGGAGAACTGGTTCCACAGCATCTCCAGATCCTTCCTGGGTCTCTGCCCTGCACAAGACCCTGCTCCCTTACCACTGCTGATTCCCTAATTTAAACAAACTGCTTGTGTGGGTAGTTTGTTTACTGAAGTCATTTCTCCAACCCTCATTAAATTGCCTTGGTTGACAAAAGGGTGGGGTTTGTCTTCACCAGAATTAAGCTCTGCTTTTTGAGTGCTTTTTAGGGCTCTTGTTTCTTTTGCAAACAAATCGCCTTTGTCTTGCACTCAAGTGTCCCATTTAACTAAACTTTTGATTTGCATTTTGATGTTTACCTCCACACAGAACAGCAGCAGCAGTGGTATGAAACCACAGTGTCTGCCCAGTGCTGGAACAGCTTGGGTTCACAAAAGGTCTTCAAGTTCTGTAAAGAGATCAACCACAAATGATGAGGAAAGACATCATGAGTGGTGTCAGTGGGATGCTGCTGGCAGAGTCACCCCTGCCTCCCAGTGCTGAAGTGGGAGGTGAGGCAGGAGGAGCTGGTGAGTCGGGCACGGGCTGCAGTGGGAAATGAGAAGTCCTTGAGATTGGGTCACAGGTTCTGGAGTGGCATCACCATTCTTGAGCCACTGCAGGCCTGCCCAGGAACAGCTCTTGGATAACTATCAATGCTGCAAAGGACAGCATTGTCTCTGTGACAAAAGTACTCTGTGACTTCCCATATGGGCCTGGAGCTACAGAGGAGGCTGTAGCAGCCAGACCTGTCCTCTACAGGGAGCACAAGGAAGCACACAGCATTATGTGGAGACGAAGCCAAACCTGTTTTAGAGCAGATGGGTGTGGTTTACCTCCTGCCACCTTTGTGAACTGACAGGAGTGTCCTCATCCAGGTGATAGGCTCCTGATTCCCCTTCTGCATCTCCTTGCTTCCTTCTCCCAGCTGCTGTCTGATTCTCCTCTCTGTTCTCTCCCTCATAGCCCTTTCACCACAATCAGTATACTGTCTACTCGCTTCAGAGGCATGTTGAGCCATACTTAGGGGACCTGAAGTCTGTCCTCATCCCTGTTACACACCTAGCTGGGTGTGTCTGAAAGCCTGATGCCAGGTAATTGGAAATGCTATGCACAGCAACATTTGTTAGGGCATGCAGCAATGACCTATGAATGCCTTTAAAGCACTGGCACCCTTTTTAACTTGGCCTGGATGCTGTTGGCTCTGCTCTTCCAGGTGCTCAGCTTAAGGTTTAAATTCTCTGCATCCAGTGTTTACAGAATGAGAGATAAGACCTTAATTTGCAGCAAGAGAGTTGAGTAGTACAATCTGGGCTAAAGGAGCTCCTGTTCCTGCCAGTTGTCTGCTGCCATTATGCTCCCGACCCTGGGTCATCATCACCCAGGGAGATGCCAGCAGGGAGCTCATAGCTTCTTGATATTTGGGCATTGTTCGTGTTCAACAAGCTGGCAAGGAACAGGGAGCAACTGATAGAGCAGTAAAAGAAAACCCTGATGGTGCCATCATGCACAATGCAGATTCTGATCTGCAGGTAAAGAGTTTGTGGGGAATCTTTCCCCCCCATTTTTCAGAGGAGGTATCATACATTTAGCTTAGGCTTTTCCTTTATTGGCAGTAATTTTTAGATTAACTGCTAGAGTTTCTAGAGATCGTGGGAGCCACCTTTGTCTTCTCACTGGAAAAGAAGGTTTTCCACAAAGGTGATGCAGATGTCACGCTCTCCTACCCAATGGAAAATCCTAAGGGATACTTGAAACAGTGAGAAATAAGCAAGACAAAGAAAGTCAATGAAGATTCAGGAGCATGAAATTCAGACAAAGGTCATGTTCTCTGTAGGTTTCCTATTCTGGGATGTAGTAACTTGGGATATGGGTAAAAGATACAGGAAATAATTGTTTTTCTTCACTTGACCATGTTCAACCTTAGCTGACAAGTGTTTAAGTTGTAGATTGTTGGGTTATCCTGACAGGAATGAACAGCACCTCTAGAATGTCTGGAAACTGTAACCTACAGAACAGGGAGCAATAGAGCCATCTTGTAGAAGGAAGGACTCTGGGTGAGGCAAATCCTGTTTTTCACAAAAGAAATTGGTATGGGCAATGGCCGGTAGTCCTCCACAGACACTGGTGACACTGCAAGGGGTAACCGGCTTAGCTTGTAGTGAAGAACAACTAAGCCGATGGACAGGAAGAAAAATCTTGGTGTAGGCATGCTTGATCCTGAGCTCAGTGATTATTTGTCCCTTCAGCCCAACGTTTACATTCCTCATTCAAGCCATCTTACGGAAAAGATATCACCTACCAAAGAGCTCATCAGCGAGTGTTCCCAAGTTCTGCAGGACTTTCCTGGCTTATTCTGTCACAGAACTGGTTACCTGCTTTGGTATTTGTATTTCATAATTGAATACAGACCCTCAAGTGAGTTTTGTGAAGATCCAGTTATTCATTTTGCCTGAGACATTGGCTCAAGATGTGTGCGGTTGGTTGAGGTGTGTTTTGTTGGGAGTTCATTTAATCTGGTTTCTCAGTGAGCAGAGCCTGAGGAAGCTATGGTATCTTCCTTCCTTCCCTTTAAAACTTTAGAATCTATTCGTCAGTCCAGCAATTCAGGCTTGAAATACTGATTCTTACAAGTTGCTTGTGAAGAGGCCTTTCAGAGGGCATGGGCTCTGTTAGTGTCTCCTCTGAAGGAAGCGTTGCCATCTGAGTGCTTACTAAACAGAGTAGTCCTTTGTCTCAATTATAGTTCATGGTCGTCTTACCCTTTTTTTAATCATTGATGTCACTGTTATACAATGAATCATGCATCATGACGTTTTTAGGTGATTTTTGCGAGGTATGAATGAAATGCATTTGGGACATGATCCTCCTGCTTTTAGAACAGATGAAAGACTCACCTTGAAATCCTACAGACGCTTTTGTGATGCCATGTAGATCTGCTCTGTAAAATTCATAATCACTGATATGTATATACAGATGTATGTTTTGAACCTTGGTGCAGCATTCTAAAGAAGTCTGTCACTTGGCTCTGGCTCTTCATGATGTAACTCACATTACATTCCTGTCTCATTTACAGGATGTTTCCTGCAGGAGCAAAATGAGACCACACATGGTATTTGTAGCCCAGCATTGCTGTCTTTTAGACAGTGATGAATCAGTTCATATGGAGTGACACTAAAAATTGGCACAAGTAGGAGAATAGGGGCAGATGTTTGTGCATTGAGACTTCTTTTTGATGTTTCTCAGGCTGATATGAAAGTGATCAAAGGAAAGCATCAGAACTTAGAGAAGATAAAGTACTTGACAAAAGCAAGGTTTGGAAAATAAGTCTGAATTGCAAATAATAAAGCTGATATTCCTTCTGGCCTTGTAGAAAAGAAGATGGCTTCATATTAGTGAAATCTTAATATCTGTTCTGAGGTAGTGTTTTTCTTGAGCTTGTTAACCCAGGGGAATTCAGTCAGCTGGCTCCCTGAAAACTTCTTTGAAGTTTCCCTTAAAATGAGGTCAGTTCAGCAAGACTTTTTCCATGCTACTGGCTTCTAAGTCAGAATTATTTGTCTTTCAAAGAGGAAATATTTGTTTCTCATGTTGCTGTTCTTCTGACAGTAGATTCTGCCCTACCCAAGTTCATTGTCCTACCAGAGGTGCTTCTTTCTTGAGCTCCCCTTCGTTCCCTCATCTTTATTTTCTAAGTGAAGTTCTGTCTAACCTGTGACTGGCTTCTCTCTGATGAGTTCTTTGAACTCTTTCCAGCTCATGTGCCTGAATGCTGCGCAAATCTTATAGTGAAAAATACACAAACAAAAAAGAGAATAGGAAAATCGCGAGCAGTTAAGCCCAGAAAGAGGAGAATTGGGTCCAGCTAGAAGTAACCCCATTTGAAGAGAGTTCCTAGCATCTCCATGCAATGATGGTAGGCACTTTTTGTGCTCTGTGGGTATATGAAGCTGATGTAGTTGCTCTCATATTCAGAAATTATAAGGAAATGCTGCAAGTTCAAGTCTGGTATGACCAGATCACCTGTTTAAGGGCTTTAGATAAAAATCAAAGATTTTAGTGTTTGAGGTTAATTCTGTTTCAAAATCTTGCCCACAGTCTAACAGAAAAATCAGGAGAGACTTCAGGACTTTGTTGCTTACGTAGGGTCAGTGATGTGAGGAATTTGTTTTGAAACCATATTTTGGTTTTCAGGATATGGGGTTTGTTTTAGTTTGAGATTTTGTTTGGTTTTGAGGCAAAGAAGATCTTAGTACTTGGTTCTAACTAAGAGAAGTGTCTCGCCAGAGATCACTGCACCAATACATTTAATCTCTAGGATTGCATTGTTTTGTAAATTGTCATAGTGCATTGAGGCTGACAAATTTATCTTATCTGAGGTTTTATCCTATGAAGACTTGGGAAAATATTGGTGAAGAGGAAGTGTCAGCCAGTTGAGCATTTCCATTCCTTACTTTTTCACAAAGCACCCTGCCATTAGCCTCTTAACATCAGGCTCTGAGTTAAAGCTCTGTGTGATGGTGTAGACATGTGTGAGCCAACAGTACAAGAGAGCCCTGAATTTACAATGAAATATAAATGCACCGGTACAGAACTACAGCTATGGGAAAACACGTGAATTTGATGTCCTCTCCCCAGTCCCACATGTAGGTAGTAGGAAATGCAAATTCAGAAATGTTCTTTTACCAACTAAGAGCAGTGACTGTAGCCAGAAAAGGCATGCAGAGAAGAAAATGTAAGAGCCCCTTTTTTAAAGGAACTAGGTGACTCGGAAAACAAGATTTTGGTCATATCTGGTGTTAACATAGTGCAGGTAACTAAAAATGAATTCAGGACTAGACTCAGAAAAAAGGCTCCCAGATAAGAAACAAAGCACCAAATGCACAATTTGGCAGTGGCTGAATATGTGCAGATGTGCTCAGCAATGTGCAGGAGAGGATGGCAAACTTGCCAAACCAAATTCCAACTAGACAGTGGCTTAACCATCCCTCCATCAAGCAAAGCCAAACTGCAACACCAAGGAAAAGTATGTAAGGGTTAAAATATCAGGACATAGAGATTACTGAGAAATACGTTTTGATTGATGGATATATTTACTTACACTTAAACTTATTAAACAAGTGGCAAATGATACCTTCAGCAGATCTGCAAACAAAAGCAATGCTGGAAGAGCACACATGCAGTTTTGGCTTTTCCACAGCAAAGCTGCAAAAACAATATGAGTGTTTTGAAAGGAAAACAAGTAACATCTTGTGGATAAGTTACTCTAAGAAGCAGACTTGTGTCAGTCCAGCGGAGCTTTACAGAATACTTAATGAAGGAAAAACCCCATAATAATTTCTGCTTCTAATAAAACAGAAGCAGTGAGACAGAATCCTTGTCCTGAAGTATATTAAGCCAGGAAAGCAGCTCTGACAGTCCTAGAAAACTCATCCAAGGTGCATGTTTGCCTTGGCTTAAGCAATTTAAACAAAACACCCTGAAGACTGCTGGATGCATGCAGCAACATGCATATAATGTGATTTGGGGAAAAGCCACAATATTCTTACAATTTGGTGCCAATAAATTAATATCAGCAATTTGGGCAGTGTTCCCTTACCATGGTAAGAACACTAGTAATAAGATAGAGGGGTTGAGAATGCCATTAAGGACCTGATTCAGGGAATATATGAACCCTCACAGCACAGTAGCTGTTCTACTAGGATGTCATCTACCGTTAAAATTCCTGTGATTCTGAAGACAGCTGATGGAATGATTCTTCTGTCTCCCAGAAGGAGCAGAAAAAGCAGGACTAAAACGTTAAAGGAGTAAGTGCAACGCCATCCATGGCAGATCTGCTCACCGCCAAGGTCTGTGGCACAAGTCTGGAGAAGCCACCACAAAAAGCCCATGCGTCTGTAGCTCTTGTCATGTTGTAAAATGCTGCTTGCCCAATAGGAGAGTTTGGGAACCAAACAAATCTCTGTCCTCAGTCCAATAAAAATAGGAGTAAAAATCAAGTCACCTGGGAGCCAATTTCCAGGCAGAAGCCAGGAAGAAACTGTGCATAGACAAAGTGGCATGAGCCTTACCAGTGTTCACACTTGTTCCTCTGACGGGAGAAAAGAGAAGCCTCATCTTCTTGTCATGTGTCCCAAAATACCACTGTGGATTGAGAGTCCAGTATTTTATTGTTTATGAAGATGCTGAAACCTTTAATGAATCTTATGTCAGAAAGTTTGGGAGCTGATCGCAGTGCATACCAGAGCTGTTTGGAATAAGAAGAATCTCTTCAGGCAGAAACATGCTGCTTGTTGTGCAAATATGGCTGTGATAGAGATCGGGCACTCTATGTTCAGTGAGATATGTAGATGGGGACAAGATGCAGAAAGTGCCAATGAAAATACAAGACATTCCAAACATACAATGGAGCAAAGTGGGAAGGATGAGTGACTTAAATGTAGAAAAATACACTGAAGCTGAATGTAGCCATCTTAACTGGGGCTATACAGAGCTGACCTACTCCCGACTGCCCAGCTAAGGCAGCCAAACGCCTTGCATGAATTTACCCACTTCTTTTTCACTATAGATCTTTTCCTGCTAACGGTACAAGCATTCAGTCTTCTTGTGGGCAGTTTCTTGGTGTGCTGGGAACTGGGTGACCTCCTGAGCCTTCAAGTGGTGACTGGCATCATGAACTGATAACGCATTTCAGCAGGCCCAGCCTGCATGGATCTCATTCCACCATGTCACAACCATCATTTTAATGACAAATTAGCACTTAAAATTATTATTATGCTATCTATGCCCTTCAGTGTGGTCTTAAGTTTACTGTAAGAGCTATGACTGGTATGAGAAGCAGGCAGGAGAGCCAGGTAAAGACTGAAATTTTCCTCCACTTGCAAGCAAAAGACTACATGAAATCATAACCAAAGTTCCTTGTCAGGATTACTTGCTCAAGGTAAAAGAAGCAGTTTTGCTGGCAATTGAGGAGATCTCTATGGATCTGGGAGCTTCCCATGTTGACAGTTCCTCGCTGTGTCTTGAGGGCTGTTGGTCACAGGAGGTACCCACTTATTAGGTGTTCGGAGCATAGCAGCATCCAGCTCTCACCTGACCTGTCCTTGGGCACAAAGGTACAGGCTTTGATCAGATAAATCCTTATCATGTAAGGGAGAAAAGGACTGGCACTGGGCCCACAAATACGGTGATTTATCTGCTACAAGTACAAAGGCTGAAGATGAGGTGTGACACATGCAGCATGCCCTCGGCTGTGGGCTGATCAGAGAGAAAAGAAACAAACCAACTGGGTGAGCACAATGACCAGCTCAGAGCTTTGCCTTCCCAGCTGAACAGAGTTGTGTCCTCTCTTCTTCCTGAAGGGTGGAGCTCTTCTCACTGTTCTGATGGTTTTTCCTTTTCCTTTTTTCCAGACCTTTTAATTTACCAAGTATGAAACCCAGAAGACAACAATTTCCACAGCAGTGAGGAGGTGATGAGTCACCAGTAGTGGTGGCAAATATGAGTGTTAATGCAGGGGTGTATATGTGTATAGAAAGAGAGAGGTTTTGGAGAGCCTGCGGAAGTAACAGTACTGTAACTGTGTAAGTTACAGTATTTGAACTTGGGCTTGGTAATTCAGACTGTGATTGGCAAAATAGCAAAGAAGAGTTTCCCAGTAGGGTCCGTTGATCAAGATAAGCTTAATCATGGCTTAATCATGACTGGTCAATGTCAAGAAAAGAGAGCAGCTAAACTTTTCCAGTGCCTCTCCTGATGAATCTCCAACAGTAACACTGAGCTCATGGGCAACCTTCAGAATGGCTACAGGAAACCAGATCGCGAGTCATCATAGTGCTACCTTCAGGGAATGCTTATTTTCACATATCCCATAGGAATAGCACCAACCCCTAAAATTTAGCCCATTATTGGCTTTTTTTTATATACTCAGATACCAAATAGAAAAGATATTAGTCTGTATCCTGGATGCGTCCTAATAAAGCATTCTGGATAACGGAGTGAAGGTAGTGTAACACATTAACCTCTTTTCTTCAGGAAGAGTCTGATCGCCCATCCTCTTAAAGGAAGATTCAGAGCTTCCAAGTGCTCCATGATCTGAACAGGACCAACTGTTGTTATGAATGGAGGCCTTCAATAAAAAGCACTCTTCTGTCTGTGTTGGTAACTGAACCTTGAGACAGTACCAGTGTGAGTCTTCAAGCTATGATGTTGTAGGTGAGCGTGCCACAAGCCTTACAATACTACTTGTGCCCCTATCTAATTTATCTGTGTCCTCTGGATTAAGTAGGCTGATTCTGGGTTAAGACTCATTTAATAGCAGAGTCTATTATATGGAGTCTACATATGATTGAGGGCTGCAGTTATTCACTCCATGGCTAAATGTCGGTGGGCTGAAATTAAGAGATAGGCTGTCAACTGCATTTTGCTACTGAATATAGGGAGTGAAAAATTATTTTTACACCGTCTTTTTTCAAAATAACATCAGAAT
>JBCJKH010082722.1:8442-25127 GCA_039877255.1 Loriculus beryllinus
CAGGGTGCCCAGAGAAGCTGTGGCTGCCCCATCCCTGGCAGTGTTCAAGGCCAGGTTGGACACAGGGGCTTGGAGGAGCAAACTGCTCTAGTGGAAGGGGTCCCTGCCCATGGCAGGGGTTGGAACTGGATGATATTAAGGTCTTTTCTAACCCAATTCTATGATTCTATGAAAACCACCACCCTTAGGTGCGGGTCAAACACATCTCCCATCAAACAGGGAAGCGTCCATCAGACACGCCTCCTTTGAGGAAGTGGGTGGGACTACATAACCTCCAGAGGTTCCTTCCCACCGTCACAAGTCATTAAAACTCCTACAATAATTAGAAAAATGAAGTCAAAACCCCAAACTAACGTTATTTAAACCCAACAAGCCGCAGTTTCCGAGGCGCTCCCCAGGCTGCCAACGCTCCAAGGTGCCGGCAGTGAAGCCGGGCCTCCCAGCGCACCAGCAGCGCCGTTAGGCCTCAGTCGGAGGTCAAAGCCCTCAGCGCGGCCCCCCTGCCGCCCAGCCCCCGGTACTCACCCCACGGTGACCGGAGGCGGCAGGCTCCTCAGCGCGGCCGGGGCTGAGGGAGGAACAAGGGCAGAGAAGCGGGTCAGGAGATAGCTCATGCATGATGCTCCCTCTCAGCCCATCCCGCCGCCCTCACCCCAGCGAGAAGAGCGCTCCCGCCCGGCTCACCGGCGCGGAGGACGAGTCGGGACAGCATAGCGACCGGCACCGGGCACACAACGACTCGATCCGCTTCGTCCCCTCCCGGTGACCGCCGGCCGCCTCAGCGACAAGATGGCGGCGGCGAACGCCTCGCGAGACAGAACGGGGTGGGGGGGGGGAACACGAGCTCTCTCGCGAGAGGAGGAGGCGGCGCGCGCGGCGCGGGAGCACGTGGGGGCGCCGCTCGGCTCCGCTCCCGGTCCCGGTCCCGATCCCGGTCCCGATCCCGATCCCGATCCCGGTCCCGATCCCGGTCCCGATCCCGGTCCCGATCCCGGTCCCGCCATGGAGGAGCCGCCACCCGAGCAGCCCCCGGCGGGTGAGGAGGAGGATGCGGAGGACGCGGCTGCGTCCGGCCCCGAATGGAACATCCCTCCCAACGCGCCCGCCTGCATGGAGCGGCACCTGGAGGGCGCGCACTACCGCGCAGGTAGCGGGGCCGCGGCCCGGAGATGGGCAGCGGGGTCGGGGCGGGGGGCACCGCTCGGTCCCCAACCCCGAGGCTCGGAGCGGGTCGTTCCCCTCGTCCTTTCCCACTTCCTTTGCCTCTCCCCCAGACGGGGCCCTGTTGCTGGGCGCCTCGGGGCTGAACGGACGCTGCTGGGCCGGTTCCCTCTGGGTGTTCGCCGACCCGCGCCGTGCCCCCAGCGAGGGTTTCTGCACCGCCGGCGTCCAGACCGAAGCGGGTGTCGCCGATCTGTGCTGGGTGGCTGACAGGGGCATCCTGGTGGCCTCCGACTCCGGTAAGCAACCGGGATCCCGGTGGTACCCCCCCTCCCTCCATGCTAAGGTGGTTCCCTTCTCGTTGAGGTGGGTCCCTCCCCATAGGCGCCGTGGAGCTCTGGGAGCTGGATGAGAAGGAAACCCTCATCGTCAACAAGTTCTGTAAATACGAGCACGATGACATCGTGATGACCGTGGCCGTCCTGGCCGGCAGCACCCAGGTTGTCAGCGGTGGCAGGGACTTCTGGTGAGTGTCCCCGGCCCGCCTGCCCTGCGCCGAGGGCCGGTGCTGGGTGCTGAGCGCTTGCTCTTGTCCACAGCGTGAAGGTCTGGGACCTCCCGCAGCAGACGGTGCTGCACTCCTACAGAGGTGAGTGCCACCGTCGTGCTGGTTGCTGCAGGCTGAGCTTCTTCCTGGTTGGCTCATCTGGGGCTTGTGATCTAATGCTTGCCAGTCTGCAGAGTCTCTGGCACAGATTTATTTCTTTGTCTGTTCATTTCCCCCATTGAATGAAGGCTGTAAGGCTTAGTTTGCCTTGCGTCTCTAAGCATAGAGTGCTTCTTCTGTACTGAAATCTTGCTTGTGCAGGTGTGTGATCTCTTAACCTGTATTTGGGTTGAAGAGCCCATTCCAGATGCTGATCTCTGGGGAGGTGGTATTGTGCTGTCTGCTGACAGCGGATACTGAGCTTTGATTGATCCTTTCCCCACTTTGTAACTGACCTCATCTGGGGGGGCTTCCTCAAGCTTATGCAGCTTACGTGGGCTTTGCAGCAGCTCAGGTTGGATTTGGCAGTGCATCAGTTTGGTGGGAAGCACTTGGCTATTGCCGAGCAGAAGTTACCCTGTGTTTAGGCATAAGCTGGTCTTTATCGTGGTGCTGTGCTTTCAGAGGTCCTTGGGAGTATGTGGGAAAGCTGGGTACAATCTTTGAGGCTCTTTATTCTTTGTGATTTTGGTAGCTCACTCCGATGCGGTGACATGTGTGGCTTCCTGTCCTGGTAAGGACACCATGTTCCTGTCCTGTGCTGAGGTAAAGCTCGCTCTCTGTCCAAATCTACCTGATAAAAGTAAGATTTAACTTTAGTTGCAGTTAAATACACTTCCCAAGAAACCACTTATTGTGTCACAAGCTGCATACCTGTGTTATTTCAATGTTCTCGTCAGTGAGTTGACAATCAGCTCACCAAGCTTATTTCTACAGGTTTGTATTAAAATATGGGAGCCCGTGGGGATCACTGAAGGAACTAGCTTGAAGTTAATGGCAGCATCCTTTTGGAAGCGGTGGTGTGGTCTGGAATGTGGCTCAGTAGCAGTTCTGCAGTGAATCTGAGTTTATGTTTACCGCTGCCACAAAGAGATTATAAAATCTTTCTCATTCACTTTGGATTTATAGGACAACAGAACTTTACTCTGGGACACCAGATGCCCCAAACCAGCTACTCGAATTGGTACGTTTCTGTCTGCAGTCACTGCTTTGTGGATGGTTTTTGTTAGAGGAAATAAGTCATTTCATGTCTGACTTCAAACCTAGCAATGCAGCATTTGCCTGGAAAAGCCTATTAAAACCTAAACAGATCTAGCACCATGCAAGTGCAGCAAGCTTTAAAGTATTCGTTTCAGTGCAGTAGCAGTGCTAAATGAGGTAGTGTAAGAGTATCTTTGTGCTGCCTCTTTTCACACACATCCCATTTTATTTACTCGCAGTTTGCAGTGCCTGTAATCACCTCCCTACCTCAGTCATGTGGCATCCACACAAAAGTGACATCTTTGCTCTGGGTAAGAAGTGATCTCATTCCTTGACTTGCAGCAGGCAAATCAAGGTCTTTCTTTCCACATGACAGTTTTGCTAATAACTTTGTTCTTTTCCTTTCTTGAAGGTGATGAAAATGGAACAGTTGCACTCGTAGACACAAAGAACCCTGATTCTGCCCTCAGCTCCAGTGTGCATGCCCGCAATATCACGGGGTTTGCATTTTCTACACATAGGTACAGTCTGATCTACTGGCATAGAATATGTGACTGCATACACTTGGGAGCCTTATTTGGTTTAAAACCTATTTTAAAACCACCAGTTTTTGTCTTTCCCTTGAAAAATCAATAGAGAAGAACAAAGTAAGCCAAACAGTGTTCTTGCCTTTTGAAAAGAGATGTGGCAACATACATGAGAACACTCCTGCAGCAGTCAGAATTACTGACCCACTCCCTGTGGGGATCTTTCTAATTACAGCTACCATTACTTGAAGGATTACTTGCTTTCTGATGCTAATGTTCTTGCGTAGTGTGCTGACAGCTTGCCATATGATGATGAAAACGTTCTGTAAGATTCAGTGCCATAACAAGCGTGCTCTTCACAAGTCTGTCCCTAAGAAGCTTTCCTGTACTTGCTTGTTCTAACAGTGTTTTCATCTCTGTTCTCTAGTTCACCCTTACTGGCTTCAATCAGTGAAGACTGTTCAGTAGCTGTTCTTGATTCAGACCTCTCAGAGGTGTAAGTACTAGGTAGAATGTATTCATTACTGTGGCTATTTGTCTTGTAAACTTCTCCTTAAGTTAATTATTTATGTATATGCTGGGTGGAAGATGAAGATGCTCCTTAAATAGGCAAGCACCATCCTGCCAAACTAGCAGTTAAGCATTGCGCAAGCCCCTACCCCTCTTAGTGACAATGCTTTATGGCTGACGGAGTGTTCATGTTTTGCAGGTTCAGAAGCCGTTCTCATCAAGACTTTGTGAAAGGCTTATCATGGTCTCCTTCAGACAGCGCCTTGCTCACTACAGTTGGATGGGATCATCAGGTTTTACATCACACTGTCCCCATACCGGCTGCTGAAGCTTCTGGAGTCAACTGTGTAAAAGAATAGTTTTATAAACTCACGGCCCAAATTCCTTCCTGGCACTACTTTGATTCTGCTGAAGTCAAGGGGGTGTGAACTGGAGTTCAGGGTAGGGGCTGTTTTCTGCCTTGAAGCTTGTGACTAAGAAGGTTCCTGTAGTAATTTTGAGTTAGGCATAAGTTAGTTACAAGCCAAGCTTTAACCTCTCCTTGGGAGCTCGCTTCACCTGTGATAAGACTTCAGTATTTTATCCAGAGAAAAATTGCCTTCAGGCACAGAGGAGACTTGGGAGGACAGGGAATTGGGTATGATTAGAAACGAAGACTTTCAATTCCTCCCTCAGTTCTCCAAACCATCCATGGAGTTTATAGAAATATAGGGGTGGGAAGATTAAAACCAACAAGGGCAAGAGCCTCATCCTTGAGCAAAGTTCTTTGCTATGTAAATTCAAGTTTTCCAATTAAATGGGAAGTTGCGTTGGCATTAAAGACACTTGTCCTTAACACAACATGTGGTTTAGAGGTTGGTCATCAATATCTGCTAGTGTGGATCCTGTGGTGAGCACTGTTTAAATGCAGGTATTGGAATACCAGTGCTTGGTGTGAGGAGCTGTGTATGATCAGGATCCCAGCTGTAGCCCTGTAGTTACACACCTTTGTGACAGTGCATGGCAGGCTGAAATACTGGGACCTGTGATCCGCTGTGGCTTAGCAGCTCAAAGGGCTGTTACTGTAGCATGCTGAAAGCCAAGAGAAGTTAGTTGCTAACGCTGTTTGACACCATGTTTCATCTCCTCTGTGCTGAAGACAACTTACTCAGAGATAAGACCTGTGAACAAAAGTTAATTTAAGGGAAAAACTGGATTAATGACTTCAGTTTTCATTTGCTTGCTCCTATAAACAGGCTCTGCTTAGTGATGAATAACTCCTTACACACTTGCGACTCCTTGTGCCGGTGACTGAGGGGACCAAGCATTCCCATAATCACCGAAGCAGACTCCACAGAATCCTTAGAGGTGTTGTCTGTGCTATGACACATACTTTTCAAACAAACTCAACTGTTGCCCTGGAACGTATTTAACTGAAAACCAAATCATTGCTCTGCATGCATTGCCACTGCTCAAGATATGGCTTGGTCTGGCCGGGTATTTCCTAGAGAGAATAAAGCAGGTCCTGACTAATGAAACAAGAAATCCCATTGGAATGAATGCTACTCCTGTTTATTTAGCACTATAGCAACACTAACACACCATTTCCACTGTGCTTAACCCTGCATAAACACAGGCTTAACTTTGAGGCAGACTAAGCTTTCCCAGGCTCCATACTCTCTAGTTTCAACCACATTTGCTGCTTTAATTCCCACATCATACAGGTGCTGACAGCAAAACTTCCTGATCTAGAACAGTGGATGGGAAAGGTAAAAAAGCTTTGCTAAAAAACTGACAAGTTTCCTGGAAAGTACAACCAAAACCATTACCTGTTACGGACCTCTGATGCTGTGCTGAGAACTGAAACAGGTCTTGTGCTGCTTGTGAAAACACTGTCTGGGGGGGAAAAAAGCGGAAGACGGTTTTTAACTCGATCATAGTTTTCATTTGTAACTGGGTATAAGCTTCTTCAGGCCACTTCTGTAGTAGTGAAGAGCCAGCCGAGATCATGCCCACAGTTAAAAGTTGTGATTTCAATTCCTGAGATTAAAACTGTTCTTCAATAAACATCCACCGTATCACTGTTTAATGCCAGGGTACTGTGACTGACTAGGGCAAGGCAGGCTGGAAGCCCTGCTTGTTTGCAGGAAGCTTCTCTTTCCAAAACTTGGAGTAGGTTTTCTATTGAGCTTAGCTAAAAAGAAGTTAAACTGTCTAGTATTAAACCATGTTAAGTTCCTCCCATCACCACCCGGTGAGCAAAACACATAATGGACAGTGAAGCCTATATGGACAACAGGGCATTATTCCTGGTTTTACAATGGCTTAAAGACTTCTAGCAGCACAACAAAATAGAGAGAGAAATGCTTCAGCATGTCATGTTTGGGTGAAGCTTTATGTTCTGCCACAGGAGGGCAGCAGCTGCCAGCTTGAGCGGCACAGCAGCCGCCTGCCCCCCCTCCAAATTGCACATTTCCTTAAGGAACATCTATTTCTTAGGCTTTACCATTTACACTTGGGCCTTTTTGCCATCATAAGAAGCACAGAAGGGTGACTGTAGCTAGGAGCCCCTCGTGTTGTGTTAGCTTGGCTCCCCGCTGCCCTGTTGCTCGCAAGGCTGCATTGAACAGTCGCACCTGCATGCAGGCACAGCCACCAGTGGTCCCACACCAGTACCTGCTGACTTGGTAGCTATGGAATGGAGCAAAGTCTCCGGGGTTTGCGGTATTCTCGCCCTGTGCCTGCACTCCACGCTGTTCAGGTTGGGGGACATTTGTCTGAATACACTGTGGCTGGAGTGAAAGCTTCAAACACTGCACACTTCCCTCATGAAGAACCTGGTTCTGTAGCCAGAGCTGGATGAAAGAGCATGCAAATAGCTGTAATTCGGAGGAATAAGCCACTGAAGGCTTTAATGTTGCTGCTCGCATTGCTCACACCACATTTTCAATTGGAAGTACAACATTCTAGTTAGGACTTGCAAATAAATATGTGAGTTCCATTCCTAATGAAAAGCCCCAACCCAAGGACTATATATAGAAGCAGCACAGGCTGAACTGCACAAGCTCCTCCGCCAGCCTGCCTAACCAGCTGGATGCGAAGGGTGTTTCTGCACTGATGGGGCAGTCAGGGCTTGGTGCCCGTTCACTCCTTCACTTCTTGAAAACACTTTAAATTGCCATAGGGTTTATATCAGGTGAGGAGAAATTGGACCCAGCCCTATATAAGCTGAAATTCAGACTGTTGTTGAGGCTGGTTTGAGCTGCATTTCCCTGTCCTTTTAATCTTCCATGCAAAAGATGACAATCTTACAGCAGACGGCCCACTTAAGCAATACTAAAAGAAGTCAGACCACACATAATAAAACAATATGTCCAGACATATTTAATGCAAGAAAGTTGGTGTTCAATGGCACTCATAAATAAGAGACTTTGTTCAACACTTTACAAGTAAAGCTCTCAGTTATACTACATTAGCAGGTACTGTTGAGGAAGAAGCAGCTGCAGGGGGTAATTTAAGTTGCATCAAGACTTAAATGACCAAACTGCATCAGAGAGGGTTGAAGTGAGAATAATCCCGTCGTCAGGCTTCAAACTGGGCTATAAGGTTGGTTGCTTGGCTCCATCACTACTCCCTTTAGTTTCTCCCTCTTCTATTGCTAAATTCATATAGTGAAACAGAGCTGAGGAGGAGCAGCAGCAGGAATCAGAGCACATCTATGTGCTGTCCTGACACAGTTACCTGACAAAGAAAGGGGCTCTTCTCATCCCAGAAGCTGAGAGGTCCTTGCTCTTCAGTATGGATTTAGCTTCATCTGTAAATGCTCCGGCTGCCAACAGCTCTGACAGTGGTTTCTTTGTACCCCAAACAGTTCCCAACAGTTCCATCAACTTGTGGTTGTTGCTGAAATCTGAGGCTTTTGCTTAATGCATTCAGAAGGAGCAGGGAGAGCCCGAAGTGTTTAAAGAATAGAAGAGTTCCACTGCTTAAAACATGCATGCTAACCAGTTTTACAACTGCGAGCATGTCCTACCTGATTTACTTACAGCTTAAGTCCACTGTGCATTCCCAGCAGGGAAATGAGTGATGGCTATTTCATAGGGCTGACATTATCATGCTTCAAATATTAAATATGAACAAATACACATCTAGAAACAAGACACTCCATGCTGTATAACACCACCTTACAACTACATAGGAATTGCATGTCTGGGTAAAACAGTAAATGTGAAATTCAAAGCAAGTGCCACCAGTGGAGTTTCACATTTTGCCCTAAGAAGAAAACACTCTCATATTGGGGATACACTATAATTTAGGAGAGCTCTTGAGGGGGAAAAAAATCACTCAATACAGCCACCCTCCATTTCAGGGTAAAGTCAATGTTGAAGGCTGATGTCTCCCAACAAACCTTTACCTTTAAAACTGCTTTTGAGAACTCATTTGCAGTTATAACTTCATATTTTGGGAAAACAATATCAGGAAGGGGAAAACAATCAGGTTGCAACATTGTCAGAAAGGCTTCTTTGGTTTGTTTCAAGTTCAACTTTGTCCAACACTAAACCATGACCCCAAAGCCACCCAAAGAGGGTCATGGCTTCACTTCCATAGTAAGAATCTTCCAGATACTCCTCACATGGAGAAGCTTCAGTGTTTTAAGAGGAAGGGCTATTCTGCATGACACTGGCACACCTAAATACCCAGTGTGTTACTCCACAGTCGCTTTGCTCCATAAACATGTTAAAGACCAACACCCAGATATTTAAAACATGTTCTTTCAATACTGGCTGGAGTGAGCACGTCTGGAAACCTTCCAAATCTCTGCGATTTACTGGCATAGAAATGCCATTGGAATTAGCTATTAGACCCATTGTGGTATTTGCATTCTCATTTTATTCACAGCAAAGTAAAGTTCAGAATACTCGGAGGCTGCTGCAATACTCGAAACAGCTGATCAATTGTTAGGTGAAGTTGGAAATAACATGAAACATAGAACATCCACAACGTGACACTGATATCGAGATAACTCTTTCGATAACTCCACCCCGAAGGAAAATGCATCACTGAGTTTTGGAGTTGAATTGTAGAGCAAAATCTGCTTCCAGGCTCACAGACACAGGAGTGTGCAATGCAGGCTTAGCTGGAGTGGTACCAATGATATTGATAGGATTGAAAAGAGAAAGTGCTTTCCATAAAGGTAGACTCATGTCTCAAAGTGCTTTTAGTCTGTCAGTGACTAGAAAACATTCTCTACAAGTTTTTACACTTATCTTACAATGATTCTCAGCAAGTTTACTTAGAAGGAAGATCCTAGGTTTCTGGTTTCAGGAAGCTGGGATTGAACACTTTGGTCTATTATGAGGCTGCATTTCTCACTCTGTAGTGTTTTATACTCTTTAAGGCTACTCATATCTCTCATGCTATGACGTAACCATCACTGGAGGCACTGGCAGCAAGAGGGGACAGGCTTGCACCCAGCACCCAAACAAGCACTTAGGGAAACCAGCTGCCTTCGGGGTCACCGCAGGCATTCCACACACCAGGAGCATCGAACACTTTACAATTGCACTGAAATTTAGCCTTCTTAGTCCCCCAGATCAGACAAACCAAAGCCAAGTCTCAGTATAACAGTTTAGAAGGACTCTATGGCTTAGCTTTTAGAGGTGGGGTTTACATGGGAATGAAGCGGCAAGAGACCCCTCGAGGAAAGCACCACCAGCACAGCACCTTGCTGGGTCACTGACACCCACCAGCTGATAAAGGAAAAGGATTGCTCAAGGTTTTAAGCCTCCAAAGTTCTTTACAGCCACCCATCCAGGCCTCACAGCCTTCCTCCATGAGGAACAATCCCCAACAGAAACAGTTATAGCGACCAAAAGGCATCGGAAAGCAAGGGCCCATGCTCCCAAAGCTGCTCCCTGGGGAAGGGGGCTCAGACCTTGGTGGCAGAGCTGTCCCTGGCTCAGCAGGACAGGCACTGAAAGCCAGGAGCTGGTTTTAAGGCACTGGAGCAATTGATTTGCTTAAGGCTGTGGTAGGAGGTGGGGACAGAAGAGGTTAGGATGTAGACATCCTGAACTCCATTTCCATCCAATCGGCCTCCTCACGTTCTTACTTTAATTCCCCTACATTTAACTTGCTTCTATTAGGCACATCTCCCAGTTGGTTTCTCCCTTTTCCTGAGCATTTTGATTTAAACCAACTGAAAAACCCAACTGAAAACCTCAGTGGTGATGCTCTTTAAAGGGAACTAAGGATACTTTTTGGCTTTCTTAAGAGACCTATCACTCTGCAGTTTTGAAAGGAATACAGTGTGGGGGAAATAGGAGAAGGAAAACCATGTTTGCTCACGTAACGAGACAGCAGCCTGTCCTCTGTAGTAACTACTCTCCGTGACAGTCATCCAAGAAGAGTTCAAGTCCCAGGTTCACTCCCCACCTTCTCCATCAGTAGTTTCAAGCAGCGCATTTGCCAGGCTGGGTTGGGACCATCCCTGGTACCCAAAGAGAAGCAGATGACCAAATGAGACGCCTTCTTCTTGCTTCCCAGCTGGATGAAGGTGGCAGAGCAGCCCTGAGGACAAGCCTATCGGTGCCCACTCTGGTAGGTGTAGGAGATGGGCTGCCGAGTGCCAGGCCTGACCGTGAAGGTGTTGGTAGGTCCACTGTACTGTGAGGTGCCATGGAGAGGTCTGGAGGGAAAACAGAGGGAAAGTCATCAAAATCCAAGGACACACTTTGGGTTTATTCAATATTGCAATTCTCTATTCTTTTATCTAGTGGAGCAGGGTGGCTTTTGTCACCTTTTGTCTCCGTTCAGTGGCATGAGGTGGAGAGGGCCGTAGCCACCATAGTTATGGCTAGGACCAGTGCTGCATCCATGGGCCTGGACTGAGGTGGCAGGAGATGAGGAGCAGGCATAGCCAGGCGTCGAGTGGTACCACATGGGCCAAAGGGCAGTGATTTATCCCTGTCCTCTCCTTCCCATCCCTCCTCTCCTTCAAACCACAGGGGCAAGGGAAGGCGTCAGCTCAGGGCTGCACGTACCTGGGGGCTGCCACGGTGCTGGAAGGAGAGAAATCCCCATTCTGCCCCTTGTACTTGGCATCGGCGCTGCCGTACGGAGCCGCTTTCCCAGCGGCGTCAAGGGACGTCCTCCTGCCCTGGGCACTTGTGGGGCCGTTCCTATGGCTGGAGCTGAGGCGACGGCCGCCATCCCCGGCTGAGGAGCTGTAACCCCCGGGGCCGTAGGAGGAGAGGGTGCCCGAGGCACGGGGGGGTGCAGCAGCTCGGGGGTAGGAGCTGTCTGGCTCAGAGACATAAAGGCGCTTCTTGATGAGCGGGCGCGGGTTCGGGCAGTGGCTGATGTACCCGGCAGAGCTGCTGTAATCCGGGTACTGCGGCACCAGGTCGCTGTTCCTCCTGCTCGTCTCCAGGGCTGGGGGCTCGTGGGTGCCCCCATAGTTGCGGCCGTAGCCGGGCCACCTGAAATACCGCGGGGGCTCCGAGCCCCGGCTGCAGTCGGGGAAGCTGGGGCACTTGCGGTTCTCCTCCCGACTAGGGAGAGGCCCCTCGGTCTCATTCGTCTCATTGCTGAATTCAGGGGGTGGTGGGATAATCCCATAGTCCAGCACCGTCTCCCCGTTCTCCTCCTCCCTGTGCATGCCATGGCAGGCTGGGATGGGCTGTTTTGGCTGCCCTGGCTCAAGGAGACCTCGCAGGAGGCTGGAAGCATCAGCCCGCCGGTGCCCAGGGATGCTCATGGGCTGCACATCACCCACGGCGCGTGTATCCCGGCCCTGATCCGAGGAGCTGGAGAAGGATGGAGGTCTGCTCCATCCCGACCCCGCTGCTCCCACCGCAGGCGGCCGGGGCACCACGGTGAAGGAGCCAGGCTTGGATCCATGGCGGTAGAAGCTGGTGGAGGTGGTGTCTGACGAGGCACTGCTGGGTTTCAGGGGCAGCTTGGCCCGTGGCACGGCTCCCACCTCACCCGCCTGCCGGCCCCGCTGGGCACGCTGCCGGGCTGCCAGCAGCAGAGCCATAGGGGAGCCCCGCTCCACGCGCTCGCCCGTCACCGGGTGGATCAGCTCCTCCTCTTGTCCTGCTCCCGAGGGGCTCCTGGACAAGCCCATGGGGCCGGGTGGCTCAGCCAGGGTCGAGGCACAGGGTGGCTCGGCTGAGCCGGCCCCAGCCCGGTGCACCTTGTACTGGAAGATGGGTGCATTGGGCTGCGGTGCTGAGCTCTGTGCAGGAGAAACAGGGGGTGATGGTGAGGGGGGAGCAGGGGGCTCCTCCACATGGCCCTGAGCTGGGTCTGGGGGGCTCACGCTGCTGTTGAGGGGCTTGGGAGAAGGGGTCGAGTTCTCTGTGGTCTTGCTTGTGGCAGGAGCGGGATGGTCCTCGTGCCCCATCTCATCCTTCTCCACTGCAATCGCTGGTGCTGGGAGCGGGTTTGGGGCCGGTTTTGGCAGCAATGATTCACCTGGGTCAGGAGGGCTTTTCCTCAGGTCAGAGGGGCTCTTCCTCGTACACAGGGTGCTGCCACCATCCTCGGAGCCCTGTTTCTGGTTGCTGAGCCCCATGGCAGGTTTCCCTTCTTTCTTCAGGGACAGCACAGCCTCCAGCTCGTTCCTGATCTTCATCACGCTGCGGGGCTGTGCGGTGGAGCTGCTGTCCAGAGCAGGGAGCACCATGCTTGGAGAGCCACCATTGGCAGTGGGGATGCTGCTGGGTACCTCTTTGTTCTCACTCTTCCTTTCCATGGGTAACTGCACTTCCTTCCCTGCAGGTTGAGGCAAACTGAGACTGGGTTCATGGCTGCTGGTGTGGTTGGTACCAGTATCCACGGGCTGGGGAGCAGCCGGCTTCTCCACTGGCTTCTCCTCCCTCCGTGGGGAGAGCAGGAGGGCAGAGAGCTCGTGCCGCAGCCTGCTCAGGTTGCCAGCATCCCTCCAGTCATCCTCAGCGGTCGGGTAGTCCGGAGGAGGGAGGTCCAGGTCGTTGGCAGTGAGAGGCTCAGGTTTTGGAGGAGGAGAGTCTTTCTCAGCTGTTTTTAGCTGGGGAACCTTCTCCACCTTGGAGCATGGCTGCAGGGACTGGTGACCAGCAGGATTGACCCCTTGCCTGAGCCCTGCAGCAGGCTTGGGGCTCAGTGGTGGGGGTGTTGGCTTAGTGATGGCCTGTCTCAGTGAGGAATTCCTTTGCTCAGCTTCTCCTGCGTAAGCCTTGGCCGCGGGTCGGATGGTGAAGCAGGGTGGGAGGGGGGGCCGGGCATGGGGCTGCCTGGGGAAGGGCTCCCGCCTCATGGGCTGGTTCTCCTGCACAGGGATGGAGGAGGACCGGGCTGGGGCTGGTGGGGGCACCTTGAAGGACCTGGGGAAGGTGAGGTGGGGCTCGGGACAGTGCTTGGGCTGCAGGCTCTCCTTTGGGCCAGGGGCAGCAGGGACCCCAGCCTTGGCAGGGCAAAGCGGTCCCTCAGCATCTGCCTGCCTCGTGTTCAGCACGGTCTCCGACTTCCACTTGGAGATGCCGGTGGTGAAGGGAGCCGGGGCCCGGCTGAGCGGAGGAGCTCCCGGTGGGGCTGGCGGGATGAAGTCCGGAGGAGCCGGTGTGCTGGGCGAGGACAAGGCAGAGGATGGAGGTGGAGGAGCTGCCATGGCAGGAGGGGGTGGCACCGCCTCAGGTGGTGGTGGTGGCGGAGGCAGCATTTCGGGTGGTGGAGGGACCGGCGAGGCCGGCGGTGTGGGTGCTGGTGCTGTTGGAGGGGGTGGGGGGGGCACAGATGGCGGCGGAGGGATGTCTTCATCCAGGTCATCCCCATCGAGAGCCTGCGGGCGCAGGTCCCCCACCGAGCTGTACATTCGGTAGTTCCCATTGATCTGGGAGCCAGATCCTGCAAGGAAGAGCGAGAGCACAGCAGTATGAGCACCTTCTCCGTCAGTGCAGTGATGGCCAGCATCGCCTTTGGCCAGCTATCCTCCTAGGAAGCCAGTTTATATTGTTGAGCAGCTCTTTAAACTTGCAGCACTGCAACAGCCGCTACACCTCACCCCTTAGAAATGAATTCATTTTCAATGATTTCAAAACCAAATTAATAGTAGACTCTGGTTTAGTATGAAAATCTCATGATCACACTGTCTGCTCCAGAGCTTGGTACCCGCATCCTTCCCTCCCCAAGGGCACGGTGGTGCTGAGCACTTAGTGCCATCTGGGACTCAGCAAAGAAGATCTCTTACCAAGAGTTGGTTTTTCCTCAAAGTCTTCTGGCACTGACGGCGTTGGCACAGCCACCCCATGGGATTCCTGGGCATTCTGCAGTGGTTGAGAAGAAGGAGCTGTTAGTTTTATGCTCAGGGTATTAGAGCACAGGCTCCAGCCTGTATAACTGGTAGTTTGTCTACACAAACAGGAACCTGATGGGATGCAGGGCTGTTTCCAAGACATGGAGTTATAGGGCTTAAAGGGATGAACAATAAAGGTTGCACAAGCCACAGACACAATCCCCCTGTGCTGGTCAAGGTGAAGAGGGGCTGGAGAGGCACATGGCTATTTCACATCCAAGTTAAGGGCTCCCCAGCATCAGTTTTTCACCATTCACATCCCAAGCACGGGTTTTGTGGGCATTGCTCCCCACCAAGCATTGCCAGCTCACGCCACAGTCAGGTACACACCACACTGAAGTCACAGGCAGACTTCCAGCTTTTTGGGAAACAGCAGATGTGAACACTGAGGAAGTCTGCTGCTTGTGTGGTTTGTGTTTCACTCTCAGTTACTCCCTTCGCATTCATACTGAACACTGAGCAGTGTCTTTAGCTGGTACAGGACCATGCAATTTAGCAGCCTACACATCTGCGAGGATGCTTTGTGTAATTGCAGCCACCCACCATGAGATATTCATGGCACACTGACTCACCTGCAGTGCTGACCAGGGCTCTTGTACACCTACCAGGTGCAGAAAGCCTCTCCTTCCCTCCACTGACTCACTGCAGGGAGATTGCAGGTGCTCATCACACCTACATTAACGTGTCCTGAACACAAAGTGATGCTGAATCAGGCTGTCAGCACAGACGTGACGGAGGCAGCGGCTTGGACTTCCACATACCAGCACTGGGAGAGACCCATATCACAGAAACAACTCTCCATGAGCAGCAGAAGCTCGCAGACCCCACGGGCAATGGTCAGGACACACCGTCCCATTCCCCAGCTCCAGGGTCCACCCTCTCGCACTCCTTACCTGGGGCAGGTGTTTGCATTAGGTGTTAACAGCCCCTTATCCTGCCATCAGCCTGCACCAGTGCAGTGGTGTTCTACATACAAAAGCGTAGGTAATGATTGAGCCTTGCCCTTTGCCTTTCTCTGGTATTATCACTATTTCTACAGGAGATTGCTATGGGATTCCAAAGTCTCCTTGATCAAAGGTTAAGCTGGGTTTATGCAGCCAGCCCCATCCAGGGTGCAGACAGTGCATTGGCATCACACACTGCCCTGGGCATGGGGAATGAGGAAGAGGGAAGCTGCTGGGGCAGAGCTGACTTGAGAAGCAGCAGCCTGGGCTCCCGCAGAGAACTTCTGACAAAACAATAAGGAAATACAGGTTTCACTTGCAAAGTCCATCAGACGGACCAAGGATCCCCTATAACCACAAAGATCCCTTCTGGATAATGAACCAGCTATTGCCAAGCCAGGAGAGAGTGAATGGGAATTCACATTCCTGGGACTGCACAACCAAACGGACAATTTCATGCTGAAAGGCGAGGTTTGCTAAGGCATTGGGACAGATCTGCTTGTGGTAAAACAACAGACCAGGTGAGCCTTATAGCCTCAGCTGAGACCTCTTTACTGCTCCCAAGGATACAGTACAAGGGAAGATCCTTCACTTCAGCTGGAAGCCAGAGGGAAGACGAAGGCTAACAGAGGCACTTCAAGGGCCAATAATGGAATTGTCCAGAGCAATGAGATAACAACCACAAAGAGGAGAACCTAAAACAGCTCCAGCAGTTCCCATTTGCTATGGAAATGTATTGCTGCCCGTCCCCAGAGCACACGGAGCTGCTCCTTCGCAGGGAAACAAAGATGTCTGAGCACTGCATTCCAAGCACCAGATGCGTCACATGTTTGGATAGGAGCAGAAAGGGAATGGCAGCCGGAAGAGATCTATGCAAAGCTGGAGGAAACAGTCCACATAAACGAGGAGCGATGTTGGACGTGTCATTTCAGCAGGGCCTCAGGACTGGGCGAGCCTGTTTCACACCAAAAGTTTCTGTAGCAGTTGCTAATGCTCAGCATCTCTCCAAAACCACCCATCCTCACGTCATGAGCTGGCTTCTGAAATGGAAAGCATCTCCATAGGCTGCCAGGCTCCAGAGATGGACAGGGAGATTGCTTCCCTCTGCGGTGTTTGCTCGGGGTGTGCCCAGCCGAGCTCCAGCTGATTCAGAGCAGGGCTGTGGGGGTTGGTGCGCCAGGAACCAGCATTTCCAGTTTGTGGTACCTGAATCAGATTCCTGTGCGGAGGATCCCGGCGGGGGAGCTTTCACTGGAACCACCAGGAATCGCTTTGCAGTGCCCAGAACACAGTTAGAAACCCCCTGTCCTAGTGAAGGGGACCTGCCTGTCCTCATGGTCCCCAGCTCCCCAGTCTCTCAGGAGCCCAGGATTCCCGTGGAATCCCAGACTTGTTTGTGTTGAAGGGACCTGAAAGCTCCTCCAGCTCCAACCCCTGCCACAGGCAGGGACCCCTTCCACTGGAGCAGCTTGCTCCAA
>JBCJKH010082726.1:0-11943 GCA_039877255.1 Loriculus beryllinus
TGACAGAGATGAAAATAAGTGAAATTTGATCTATGTGATTCAGTTCTGCAAAATTTGTCTGGCCTTCTCAGGGTTACGACAGAACCTTCTCAAAAACCTCCTAAACTTTTAGGTTTTGGCCAGTAAATCATAAATATGCTATTTATGTGATGTAAAACTATGGCACCTTCAGATAATTCTGAAGGATCTTAGAAAGACAGGAGCATCAGTGGACAAGGGTGGTTTTATTTGCTTATAGTTTGAAATCTGATTTGGATTTCCAAGTCTTAGAATCTGCTTCCAGAGCGCATAGCATTTTTCAGCATTTCAGGATTCTGCTGAAGGAGAACAACTATAAACACAATTTTAAGCTCCTAGAGCTTAGTCACAATGAGCCCCTAAAAAGCACGCTATAACATTCTGTCATGTGGAGCAGCTCTGGTGGTATATCACCTGCTACCATTTGCAATCATCCACTGGTCAAAGCATTTTTGAGAAGAGTTTGAGAAAGAGAGATCAACTGCTTAATCTCCATTTCTTTGAATCACTAAAATGAAGCCCAACAAGAAAACATTTCGGTTAGTATCTAATGTCCTCTGAGAGCTAGATTCAGGTGGTAAACTCACATTTACCTTTTAAAGTCTGTGTTTCTCATATATATTTTAAACAAATAATACTTCTGGAAGTCATGCAGAGTAGAGCCTACATTTGAGGGATAGCTATTTGTCAGTGGTCAGAATAAAAATGTACAATACTACTGAGTAGGCACATATTAAATTTCGACCTATATTTTTGGTCAAGTTTTGTAACTGTTGTAATTTGGAATTTCTCTAAGTAGAGGAACTATATGAACTGATACCAACAGAGTTACTCAGCTATTATATTGCAGCACATATGACTATGCAATCTGATTGATTTTTCCTCATCTAAGAGCATCTTCTGAGTGCTTACTAAAATTTAAGTGCTGTGTTTCCTACTTCTTTTTGGAAAAGAACCCAAACCACAACTTCTCAAATGCAGCAATAGGGCATTCTTTATTTTATCCATCTTTATAACAGTACACTTCAAGAACATTGCTAAAATAGGAGCTGATCAAATACTTCATGTATATGTATGGTATATTCTGAAACTGAATCTTCATTAGAATTTGGAAGATAATTAGATGTTTCAAAAGGACTTGGTGCAGAGTATGAGCTAAAATGTTCTGCCAAACTACCAGTCACTTGAAGTTGAATAGATGTAGGCATCTCCAATCCTGTTCAAAGGAGGTGTTGTGGACAAACTTTTTATTTCTTAATGCAAAGAATGTAGCTGCTTTCTGTGTATTGATTCAGGATGGACTCTAAGCAACCATTGTCAGAAAATGAATGCACAAGCATAAGCAGTAAGCTCAATTTATAAAATAGAATCTTAATACAGAGGCAATGAATGCAAAATTTGCTTAAGCACTTTTTCTAACCATGTGGCTTAAATAAACCTCTCACATGTAGAGTGTCCTACAGCTTTGTAAGGGTGGGTACTCATCAGCCACAAAAATACTCGTGTATCTTGACAGTTTCCCTCTGTTCACAATGTCAGGGTGCCTGCCAGCACTCTCATTCCTTGCTCTGCTAAAAAGAATCTGTTTGCTGGCTGGGGAAGCCTCCCTCAAGGTCCCAAGATGTTGAATGTGCAAGGACTAAATCCACACACCCAACAAAGGGTCTATAGCAAGTCTAAGCCACAGTAGTTTGTAAGTACTTGAAATAGCTCAGGGGATGAATTCTGTTTGATAATTAGATAATTCACACTGTGGTCATCTGTAATGTGAAGTCTGAGGAAAAAAGTGTACTCCCCTCACTGAGCTGCTTGTCATTCTACTAAGATAAAGCAGGTTCTAAAAATTACGTTCAGTGAGGCCCAAATGTCCTTCTTCCTCCGTATTACCAAGCTTTAATGAATTTCATTATTCTTTTTTAATTTACCTGCTCTTGCAGAATAAAGGTCCCAAAATCATTAACTAATTTGATATGTCTGAAGTACCAATTCAATTCTCTAGTCCCTTGAGAATCTTAGCCATCTTGTTCAAACACCTCTTAACTTAGTTTCATAATTAGATACACCTTGATTGATGGTTTTTTGTATAGCACTTGCAGAGGGAAGGAAATCAACCTAATTGTTATCACAATTTAACAGGTTTAAGATTAAAAGTCCTAACCAAATCACTGATTTCCAAGAGGAAAGAAAGCCCTGTTTTGATGTAGGGCAAGGTAAGGAAGATCTTCCACGTAATGACTCCAATAATGAATTAATGTGGGAGGAAGAAATTGATACGACAATTAATAAGAAGGTTATTTCCATGCTGCCTGTACTTCTGATGTATATTTATCTGAAAACAGGGAAATCTATCTTTTCTTGTTCTTAATAGTTAAATCATTTCAAACAGGAAATTGATGGTGAAATAAATGTTGGAAAAAATTATAGATAGATTTGGGACAATAGGGAAAAAAAGTACTTTTTTCTAAAAGGAACCTTTTGCCTTTAGGAGAACATCTAGCAAGACTTCTTTTAATAAAAGAAAAAAAAGTAACTTTGAAAGTCATATTGAATTCCAGACCTTTAGGCCTGCTCACATGACCTGAGCATCATTATGCAGTCAAATGTTGTCGAAGGGGTAAGGTCAAGATCAAGCATTGAGTCAAAGCACCTTGCTTATTATTCTGTTAAGCTGTGGGTTGCAATGTTGCAATGTGTATTCCTATTATAATGGGCTAAAGTCCTGCTGTGAGAAGACATAAGAACAGTTCATACCCGAGACATAATACGGGAACTTATTTCATTGGTTTATACCTGCCTTATACAAGCTTGTCTCAAAATCTCCATTTTTACTGAAGAAACTTGTTTGCAGAGGTAGAAATGAGAAATTGTTGCATCACTGTAAAATATGAATTTTAGGACTGAAACAATGGCATAAAAACCACGTTTTGGGGCAGCATCAATGCTACAGAGTGCATAAACATAAGGCAATTATTTTCTTGTTTATACAACTGAACAGTTGTTTATACAACTGAACAGTTGTTTATACAATTTCAAGGTTAAGCCTCCTTGTGATACATTTAAAGAGAACTTAAGAGGGCTCTGTTTGTGACCTATGCATCATGAACTCTGTGTACAGCAGTGAGTCACAGCATGTACAAGCCATCAACTACAGTTATTGATATGGGTGGACAGAGGGATTTGAATTTACAAGTATTCAAAATCTTTATTAGCAAATAAGATTTTTTTTTTTTTTCAGAGTTTTGGGTGTTTTGGGAATAAACCTTGAGTTGTGTTATATAAGCTGGAAAATTTGTAAGCCATATATTTCTTTCTATTGTAATCTGTGTATCTTAATGCTTGGGAATTATTCAGGGTATTAAAGGTGTCAGTGGACATAGATTTACAGTTTGTGGGCAGCACTGGAGAAATTTAATGGTGGGGCCTGAGGAATTATGAAAAGACAAACTTATTATCAGCTTCCTCATTTTCTAGTTCTTCTATCACTTTGGAAAATTTTGTGATTAGCAATGACTAGAAGTGGTTAACTGTAGCCTATGTATCTTCTCTGAGTCATGGCTATGATGGATATCATATTACCATAGTAGGAAACTGGAAATGTAAGCTTTCATCTAATGTTGCAGAGGGGTAATCTTGGAGTCTTATTTAATTTTGGACACTTTAGTAGCCCTATTTTTTGTAACCTGTTGACTACAGGTTAATCCTACTACTAGCTGATCCTTTGGTTTTGCTTGTTTTAGATTTTGGTGTTCTATGCTAGTTTTCTTAAATATTTTTCCTCGCAAGAAAGCTCAGTTTGACTTCACAGGAAGTTCAAAACAAGACTCATTGTGCAGTATTGTCATGGTTTAAACCCAGCCACACAGCTCATTCGCTCACTCAACCCCCCTTTCTTGCCCTCCCCCTACTCTCGGAGGGATGGGGAGGAGAATCAAAAGAATACATCTCCCACAGGTTGAGATAAGAACAGTTTAGTAACTAAGGTAGAACACAAATCACTACTGCTACCACCAATAATAATAATGACAAAGTAAATAACAAGGAAGAGAATATAGCATCATCTCACCACCCACCAACAGATAACTTCACCCCACCCTGCCCGACCAATCACCGACCGATACCTCCTCCAACCCCCAGAGCACTAGTCCTTCCAGGTAAACTCCCGGTTACATCCTGGACATGACGTGCTGTGGTATAGAATACCTCTTTGGTCAGTTTGTGTCAGGTGTCTTGTCCCTGCTTCCTCTCGGCCTCCCCTCCTCCCCGGCAGAGCATGAGGCTCACAAAGTCCTTGCTCAGACTAAACATTTGAGCAGTAACTAAAAACATTGCTGTTATCAGTTCTGCTCCCAAGCCGAAACTCAAAAAACACAGTGCTTGCACCAGCTACTAAGAAGGAGAAAAATGACTGCTACTGCTGAACCCAGGACAAGTTCCTCAAAACTACAAACCCCCAAAGTATTGCAACATATTTATTAACCAATTCATGACAACATAATTATTTTCTATAAAACAGACAATGTCACAGGTAGCAATCCACCTACAGCGTAAACAGCTGTAAGGGTACCATGGATGTTTCCCAATACCCTGTCAAGGCTAAAATATTTGTCAAGTAAATGCACTTCCACGTTGGTAACACTAAGAATCTGGCTTCCCTCTACATCAGTGCCCTCCTAAAATACATTAATGCCAACACACTAGAGGGAGAGCTCTTTAAAAAAATAAAGTGAGACTACAAAAAGTACAGGGCAACCCCAGATTTAAAAACAAACTTAAAACATGATAGAAAAAAGCCCATAAAGAAGAAATGAAGGAATTCTTAAGATGTGCTTTGACGTTGTTAAATCCCCTCCATTAATCTACAGAACACAAACTACTGCAACTTGAAAGTCCTATGAACACGTGACATAAGCAAGCCTTGCCCAAGTCATGGTGACTGTACCTGGAGGCATACTAACAAACGTATACCATACTTAGATTTTTCTGCCCTTCTGTAATTCGCTTCAGGCTTGTATTTCAACCTTCAACCACAGCCCAAGACATACCATCTAAAGCTTTTATTTCAGTGATGCTGAAATGGATGAACAGCAACCTGATTATATTCTCTGTCCTGCCTTACCTTAAGCACCCAAAATACTTTCAGCGTTTCTTTGCTTAAGTTCTATATGAATTTTTCTCGTCCTACTGGAAGACTCAATGCACACTAAACACGTAGAAACACTGTATGTTTCACTGATGTGAAACATCTTATGTATCTCTCAAGAGTACTTTTTTTCCCTATCCCATTCAGTCAGGCTCTTACGAAGGCCCAGGGACCTTACAACCGTGTCCAAAGCACGCTACAAAGGACACAAATAATTACACGATAAACACTTTTCAGCTCTTCAGAACGAACGAGCTCTTGAAGCACTAAAAATCTTTTGATTTCACCTCGGACGGGGTGAATTTACCTCGCAGGGCTGTGTTCTCTGCCAGGTGCTTTCAGGATTCACGGGCACCCCATTTCCTGGGGAAAAACGTGCGAAACGTTTCACCGACCCTTCCTGCACCGGTCAGGGCCGCCACACAGGCCCCAGCTGCCGCCAGGGCAGGCCGGACCGCGGCCCTCCCCGCGGCTACCGGGGGTAGAAGTCACTACCGTTGAGGGGAAGTCTGGGCACCGCTTACGCGGCCGACGGGCGAGGAAGAGCCACCGACAGAGAGGCAGGCAGCCGGCACCTCACGCCGACGACTGCCCGCAGTGTTCATAGCGACGGCGACACAGCGGCAGCTCCGGGGACAAGGCCCACAGGAAGGCGCCCGTGGAGGGCAGGCCTCAGCCCGGCAGCGGAGTGCCTCACCCGCCGGTAGCTACAACGCTGCCCCAGCCACGGCCCCTTCCCCGCGCAGGAGAGCAGCTATCGGGGCCCGTGGCCCACGGCCGAGCCCCGGTTGGCAGGCGGACCCTCCGCGCAACACCCGCCCACCTGCCTCGCCTCCCACCCGCAGGCAACTCCCCTCCAGTGACGCCTGGGGACGGGCCCCTGCCGCCGCCGGGCCCGCCGTGCTACGGGGACGCTGTGAGGAGGACCCCGCACGCCCGGCAGCCAGTGGGGAAGAGCTGTAGCAGCCGCCGCATGGTCCTGCCGCCTCCCCGCCCCCGAGATGGCGGAGGCGCCGGAGAACATCTCAGGGCCCGCACCCTATGAGTGAGCGGGGGGAAGCAAGGCTCCTCCCCGGTCCCTCCGCTTCGCTCCAGACCCCGCCGGCCTTTACCTCCCGCTGCTCGGTTCGCCGGGTTCCGCCAGCGGCGGACGCACGGACTGGGGAGCTGTTCGGTGGTGGCCGTGAAGAGGGGAAGGCTCCGGCGGAGCGTGCGCCGCGGGGACACAGTGCCACTCTCCGTCCGGCCGGGGAAGAACAGCCCGGGAGGAGGCCGTGCCGAGCCACCCCCCTGGAGCCCACAGCGCCGCCCGGCCCTCTTCGCCGTGTAACCCGGCCGCGGAGGGCGCCGCATAGCCAGCGGCCGCTGAGGTGGCTGGGCCTGAGGTGGGCGGGAGCAGAGGGCGCTCCCGGCCGCGGGCGGCTGGGGCGGGGGTAGCGGCTGTGGGGTGGGGAGCCCTGCCTCTGGCGTCCGGCAAGGGGTCATTCTGTAGAAGAAACTCAAACTGGGGAGCGGGAGCCGCGGGTGCCGGTTGAGGCGCGGCCCGGCTGAGGGCAGCCCTCCTCCCCATGAGGCGGCTCTTGCCGCCTTGTCTAGTGGTTACCGGTAGAACTTCACTGTCAAAACAGCTTCACGAGCTCACCGTCGAAAAGGGTGACTATATGCTCTTAACCGGCATGGGAAAACCGGCGTCAACAGACGGAACTTGTCTGTAGAGGACATGTTACTGGTTACAGCACGTTCAGCAAACAGTTGTTGATTACGGAGGTGTGGAAGAGCACAGTGAAACCTCATAACCATGTAGTGACAGGTCTCAAATCCGTAACGGAAAACGGGTGGATGTTTAACTTGTGGTGCTACTGCCGCTGCCCTGTTACACTAAGCAGCTTCTAAAGTCGTAGCAGAAGATAAAGCGATGCGGTGCAGAATGATGCAGTGGCTCTGGGGGCTGATGCTGGAAGAGAAATGGCATGAGTTTTTAAGGAATCTTAGGAAAGTGGTGGGAGCTGGCATCAGTGATTGCAGTGGAGGTTATGACATGCGAAAGGAGGATAAACTGTTAAGGAGAGGGCTTCACTGCAACAAGCAACGGACATTTGTTGAACAAGAGGAGATTATGGAAAGATGAAAGAGTGAGACAAGGAGGCACAAAAGCACAAAATGTAATCAGTTCTAAGTAATGTTAAGTTTGAGGGCTTTGTAATGGAAAATAACTGCGGTGCTTGAAGGTAGTTGACGTAGTTTCAGGTCCATGGGGCCTTAGTACAAAAGGTGTAAGAAAAGCGGAATAGAAAAACAGGACCTGGGGATGGAGAGTATCTGGAAATAACAGATGTCCAGGATAGGCACAGTTAAACTAACTGATAAGTAGAAGAATTGGGATAATTGCTATGACTGTAATGTTAATTAAGCTGGTGCTTCAAAGACTGTCTGAAGTTATGAAGATTGTTGAGAAAAGTAAACGACCCTTAAAACCCACCATCACATGTATGCATATGGGAAACTTTTTGGAAAATGATGTAACATGCCCAGCGACCGTTAAGGGTGGCCTGTATAGCAATACGGGGACACACGTTAGGAGGAGCTATCCGCCGTGTCTCCCGGCGCCGCAATGAAAAATACCCGCTTGTCAATTTGAAACTGTTGGCGAGTTTGTTCCTGGAGTTTTCTCCAAATCTAGAGACATGCTCCTGACAGACTGAGATGATGGTAAGCAACGCTTTAATTAGAACTCCTGTGAAAACACCACGAAGAGAACTAGGCACCTGAACAAGAGTTTTGAATTTATCGACACAAGGGGCCAAGCTCTTAAAAAATCGCAATTTACAAACAACACCGCTCCTCGAGGTAGTTCCACTGTGAAATTTTTCTGTAGTTACATAGAAACTTGTTGATCTGAGAAATTTCATGCTCAACAAATGGGCATTAAAATATAATTGGAAAATTACTGATGACGTTTACCCCTTATTGAATTCTAAGAATAGGGCTTCATTACATTGCTGTAGGCATACTTGTCAGCCCACACTCCGGCCCGATAAAGATAATCGGCGGGGACTCCACTTTTTCCTGCTTGGTCGTGGAATTCCAGAAGGAGATGGGTGCCTTCCTATGCCCATTGTTTTGAGATACCTCCCTGCCATCTCGTTCAACCGCCTCCCATTAGGGCACAATGCCTCAGGAGGACGTTGTCTGGAGGTGTCCCACTGTGAGCTTCCCGGGGAACAGAAACAATGAGAAGGGAGAAACAATGAGAAGGGAGAAACGTTTCCCCGGGGGGAGTAAGGTTGTTTTGCTGCCCGAAGGTGCCTGTCATTGTGATTCATCCCATTCCTGAACGAGGGGCATCCCCAGCCTCGTTTGTCCTTCATTTTCTTTCAAAGAGAGGAGCGAGAACTAGCCTTCAACAGATTACTGCAGTGTGTATGAAGCATGTAATCTTACATGTTTCCCAAGAAAGAGCAAAAAATCAGGGCCAGTTTTGTATCTCAGTCATTCCTAATTCTACTGCTGCTTCCTTCTGGGGCCTGCAGAGTCTTTCTCTCTGCACCAAAACCAACCTGTTTGCATCAGAGCTGTAACTTTAGTTTTAATGCCAACAAAGAACAAGCAAGTGCAAAAGAAATAGCTAGTTTTAAGGTGAACTAATTACACACGGGTAGCTCACTATAGTTGTCTTCTGAAAACTGCAGAAAGGTGCTCAGAGTAATTCCTATTGGAATTATTAGTCTGTAGGGATAACAGTCCTATTTGGCAGCACAGCAACATAAAGGCAAATAAGTTTTCAAATTAGTACTCAAAGCATTCAATGTTTTAGGACTTAAACTGATTCAGGCATTAATAGTTTGCCCATTACTTTGCTATTTCAGTGCTTATCTTGTAGTTTTATGCTGTGCAATATTTAAATAAACAAGAACAAACACATTTCTAATACAATATGTAAAGTGTATACATATTCATCCACAGGATGTGTTGGCAAGTTTTGAAAAAGCTGTCTCTTACCATGACTCACTAAAGGAAAATAAATAATTATTCAATACACTGATACTGTACATGTCCAAAAATCAGGAGGAAAAGCCTTGATCTGAATTTGTGTGTCCAAGTGATGGCTTCCTGCATGTACCAGCAACTGTTTCCCTACTTCGTGCATTCAGTGTTTGGACAAGTATCAGAAACAAAGTAATTTTTCTTGAAGGGTGTGATGTGTTAATCATACGTTTGGAAAAATAGGTCATGTAAATTCCAGTCTAATGACTATGTCTTTATATTTTTAAGGTTGCCAAAAAGGAGGAAGAGAGAGGTTTCCAGTATGCTTGAGTCTGATAGCCTACATTAAACTGCACTGCTAGTGGGGTTGCTGCTGGCACTTGATGCATGAAACTATGTTGTTCTTTGCCAGTTGTACATATTACAGTATTTGACACCATGAAAATGCCAGACTAATTTGGGTACTGGCAGATTTCTTGCTACCACAGTTAACACTTAAAACAGGAGGGATTTTAGTGTCTACATAATTATAATCACTGTATTAAAAGTTCTTTTAAGTATGTGTGTGTCTTTTTTTTTTTTTTGAGTTTCCACACAAACTTTTTCAAACTTAGCACAATAATCACCTATTTTCTACTGGGGGGAGGTATTTGTTGGTTTTGTTTGGTTGGCGGTTTTTTTTTTCAGTCCCTTGTCTCTCCTTATGTCTACAGTTGGCTTGTTTTTACTTGGAGTGGTTTAAACATACCACATGTAATCTGTGCTGTTTGGCTCAAGTGGTTAGTCTGATCTTCCCTGAATGCTTTAACAACAGATTTTCCATTTTAGTTTCTACAATGTTGCCTTCTCAAAGTGAAAATACTTTACTACAATCATGCTTATGTTATAAATCACGTTAAAATAGTATTATTACCAGCGTTGGGCCATAACAACAAGGAAATGTCAGCCCTTTTTAATGTTTCTGATTATATACAGCCTAAGTCTACTCAGCAAATTGTGATTTTGTTTCTTCTGTTCTCAAATTGGCTTTGAGGGTCTATAGTTAAAAACAATTACACTTTGATTTGCAAGAGCAATTTGCAGCTAAATTTTTGGTTTGAAGAACATTCTGGTGTGGCAAGAAAGACACATTTAACTTTTTCAGTTTTGAAGACTTATTTTTACTTACAGTAACATTGAATATACAATAATAAATATTATAGAAAAATGCCTGAGAAATAAGAGTGCATCAAAAATTCATGCCTGCCTGCAGCAAATCTGAAATAAGTTATCTTTCCATGAACTTAAGATGTAGTTTTTATCCTTATTCAGAATTTTACATTGGACCATTAATATATACAATCAAAGCCCTAAAATATCATGGTTTCTTCCTGAGATGAAAAAAGCCCTCATCTAGTTCCTGCAGAAACCATTTTAACAAAAATTGATTCAGTCCCTCCATGCTATAACGCTTCCTCTTCCTGAGGAGTCTTCCACAGCCTGAGCCAGCTTTAGGTTTCATTTACCACTGGGTGAAATAAAGTGTCAGTTTCTCCACCCACCCCCCCCACCCCGTTTTTTTCTTTTTCTTTTTTTTTTTTTTTTTTTAATGGATTTACCTTAATGCTGATTTAAGATGTTTAACTTGGCTTCCTGTCTGTGTCTCCAGTTAATATTACTTTGCCCATGATCTTGGAAGTTTGTGTTCCTACAAAAGATAACTATTCCCTCAGCCAGCATGTGATTTCCAAAGCAGAACTTTAATTCCTTAAGTAAAAACAAAAAAAAAGGGGAGGGGAAGCATAGAAGTTTTCTAAAACCAAACAAACCAGAACTTTGATTCACCTACCCATCAGTAAACTATCAAAGGCATTTGTTTATAAGGTTATTGCTGAACAGTAATAGTTGTAGATTTTCAAATTCCTGTTTAAAGGCATTCTAAAGCAGTGTATTACTAGTCTGCATTTAACATACTTATACTTTAATGAGATACTCCAGACATATAGCAGAACAGAAATAAAATTTGCTTATCATACTAAATATTGCCAGAATAGATGGACTACAAAGGTGCTTGAGTTTTTGTAAAGGAGATGCAGAGAGATTATGACAATAAATGCTGTAATCTAAGAAGTAAAGGATTACACTTAATTGTATCTTCTCTGCAGGCAAAGAATGAGGTCATACTTACATAGCTGACAGCAGCCTAACTGCTGTAAGGATCTTCTGAATTTGAAATAAGCTCACACTTCAGTTTTGATTCGTGGTGAATCTGATTCTGTATTGGATGTCCTCTGCTGTGCTGGTTTTATCAATCTGATATGTCAAATCTTGTGGATATCAAAAATCCATCCTGATCTGTTTACAAAGCAGAACAAAAAAACCCAAATGATGCTTAGTATGCCTCCTTGGCGCATATGAAAAGCAGTTAGCTGACTCTCATTGTAATTGCCATGGTTTCATCTGTTGAATATCACTGCCTTTATTTTTAAAAACTGCACTGATCCCATCCCATGGCAAATTTAATATCAGAGATTTTAGAGATCAGTGTATTTAAGATAGGATTTAAGAATAAGGCTAATGGTAAAACTGCGTAGTTGTATTTCTGTATTTTTAAAAATCAGATTCAACTTACGTCACTGCAGTAATTAGACTCAGCTTAATGGAAAATAATAATAATAATAAAAAAAACCCAAACAAACCAGTTTGATACCTCTGTAACTTTACCGTAGCCAAAATACATTGTGAAAAGGAAAGAAAAAAAAAAAACCCACAAAAAAAAAAAAAAAAAAAAAAAAACAAAACAGGGGGGGGGGGGGTCCACA
>JBCJKH010082732.1:0-14504 GCA_039877255.1 Loriculus beryllinus
GTCTTGTATTGAGGCACCTCGCTCCAAGGAAGGGGAAGGGGAGAAGCGGGCCTTGCTGATCTTAGTTCATGGGAGAGTTTTCCCATTCCTAGATTATTTTTGCAGATGAAAACCCAGGCTTGAAAAGAACAGCAGTAAGGTACTCAATATGGGGCTACTCTGATGCGTAAGATGGTCTTTGTAGGAATATGTTGTATATTTATTTTAGTTTTAGTATGAGAAGAGGGGAAATGGAGAATGCTGAGCTGCATATCTTTCCAAGATCAATACTTTCTAGAGCACATGAATTAAAACTTGCACTGATGTATTAAAACTTTTCGATGATGTATTCCATACTGTATGGGACAGATAAAAACTTAGCAGTTTCACGTGTCTGAGATGCTTTCTGCAAAGACATTGTTGGAAGCTGGTTGATTTACAAAGCCATTGAGAGAATAGGATTGGGGGTAAGTGAGAAAGAATGCAGAAGAAGCAACATGCTAGAAATTTAGTGTGTTTGGGGGAGGGTGGATTTTTTTTCCAGTTATATAGCATTCCTGCGATGTAGAGATTGGTTGCAGCAATTTACTGATGAAAAATGAAGAAAGAATGGAGAAGGTAGAAAACATTACCTGGCACTGTGTGGGTACAAGTTGGGAAATCTGTAGCGATGGAATATTCTACAGTGTATATATAAAAGTAGAAATGACCACTGTAGAACAGGACTAGCTTGAGCAATATTTATGTTCTTATTTTTAAATTCCATTGACCATCCTCTCAGTCTTGTTTTCCATTGAAAGCCTTAAAGTGAGAATTAATAATTGCTTCTGTGATCTTGTTAGTCAAAAAGGATAGCTATGAACATGGTCTTATTTTGACCTGTACCATAAGTATCTACATTCAGGCATTGAAGCTTTCTCAACCATAGCAAATCTTTCACATGCAAACATAGACAGGAGAGGAGTGGGGGTGGAGGAAAAGCCAAACCCACACCTGGTAACTCTGAGTTTCTTCAGTGTTGCACTACAGATACTGTGGCAAAATGGTATCATTTCCAGGCAGTTACAATTGGGAGTATTTGGAGGCCACTTCAGAACTACCTATTTTTGCTTTCGTCTGCAGTGATAGGCTTGTTTGTGTGCATGTCAGTACATGCTGGTGATGCTCAGAGTGTTTGGGATTAGGCCTTCACCATGTTTATGAAGCTTGATAGTGGTTTACCCCCAGATAACACTGCATGGTCTTAAACTGGTCTAGTTGTTGAGCTAGTGCAGTAGAAGGGGACTCCAGATAAAGCTGTAGATGTGTTGAAACTGACTTCCATATTCACTGAGTTGATACAAAACCAAACCTCACAAAGAAGCCTCAAACCTCCGAATCCAATCATTTTGATGTATTTTGCCTTTTTTCCTTCAAGTCCTTTCTCTCTTTTACAGTTTCACTTCTTGTAACCTCTCTGAGAACAAGAGGTGCATTACACATAAGAGGATTTGAAAAGAAAACATTATAACAATCTAGTCTTTGTGTCAGACTGACTGTCTTAAAAAAAGGCAGGAGAAAGTTTAGAGTCAAAGGGTAGTTCTTAGCACTTAGAAACTTTAATCACATTTTATAAGTCAAGCTTTGTTTTAGAAGCACAGCAATACAGATGGCTTTGTTCTACACAGATTGAGTGCTCCTCCTAGAAGAAATAAGTATGAGAACTATGCGGTTAGTAAAAGAGAAACCAGATTTGAGATGCTGTGTTAAATCAAGCAGATTTTGATGCAAATTCCTGCACTTGTTTGACGATTCTTACTGCCTGCCTTTGTCTCCCAAATGAAACTGTAGTAGACGGTATGTTACAATAGCTTATGCAGCATTATCATAAGCAACCTGCTTTTCTAAGTGTAGTGAACACAGAGTTAAAGGAATTTAAGAGGGTGTCCTATTGTCAAAAGTATGGTACCGTAACAAGTGAATGAGATGCCCAACAAATCTCCAGATCTTCTACAGAGGCGACATGCTGTAAGTATGCACTGAGGTGTAAGGCATTCCAATACATGTTCCAAGATTGTGTTAGTCTGATTTTCTGAAAGATCTTCTGAAACCTCCAAGGCCATAATTTTTGGGAAGTCTGTTAAACTGTAGGACAGGCTTTTTTATTTCTTCCTAACTCCTCCCTTCATGAGTAGTTGTGGATAAGCAAAACTTTTTTGTCTTAAGTTTGGCATTAGTATAACTTATAACTTAAAAAAAAAAAAAGAGGGGAGGAGAAGAGGAAAATCCTTTAAAAGGCTACTTTCTATAAGTTTAGGCTTTTCTCCAGGTACAGAAGGCATCAGTGGTGGTGGTAAAAGCAAGCATTGGTGGCAGAGCAGAGACTTTGGGGGTTTTGGTGTTTTTTTTTTCATTGTGATAGGGGAGTTTTGATTTCACTTAGCTGTATTTGGTCTAATGAGAAGATATGGGTAAAAGGCTCATGTTTTGATCATGAACAGCTCAAATTCAGTGTGCTGCCAGCATAACAGAAGAGCTCAGTTGTCTTGATCTCGAGAAGCCTATGTTGGGAGTACGTATAAGGTTGGAGTAGTATAAGGTTAAATAGCAGAACACATCTGAGTTGTTCCAGGAGATGAGCATGCTGCTTCTCACTCTGTTGCTCTCTCACACCAATGAAACTAGTGTAGGCTGGGGTATATGCAGTCATGGCTGTTGGCTTTTGAGGATTTCACTACAATGTCAAACAGCATTTCATTGTTTAGTATAAACTTCGCATCAGTAAAATGTTCAAATCAGCCCTCAAACTGGATTTGTAGATTACATGTTCCTGTGTAGTTGAAATAGTTTCTGCTGTTGAAATAATCATTGATATACAGTAAGATACAGTTCCAAACTTTCAAAAAAGATGGAAAATGTGGTAATGTTGAACCTGTTGTGGTAAAGAATAATGTGTCTCCATATACTTTGGTGTTAAAAGACCTGTGCAGATGGCTAGTACTTCCCCTTACCCTGTGCATGAAGCTGAGGGCAGGTGTTGCAATTTGTTATCTTGACAGTATAATGAGTGTTGCAGTCTAATTTGCAGCTTAAAGAATTAATGGTGAAGTGATAAGAGGTGATGAAGATCATAATCTGTGTGAAGTAACAAGGACCAGGACAGAGTTTTGTCCTCTTTGATTTAAATAAGGTATGTGTTTGGCATTGCTCTGGTAGTTCAAATGGGGTGAAACAAATACAGAAAGTCTGGGAAAGCATGTTTATAAACAAGAGTATTTCTTATAGATGTCCATTTATCACTAAGTTATGCTAGAGACCAAGTGTATCTTTCTTGGCTGGTTTATATCTTAATATTTGGATATTTTTACATGACTAAACTATAAAATGATTAGCTAAAGAGCACTATACTGATGTAGCTTGTTTTCTTCTCGCTCTCTTTTGTGAGACTTGAAGTTACTTCATGAAGCATTATCATAGTGACCTTCTGATTGACAAGTTTCCATTCTTACTAGTGGTTAATTAAAACATATAACGTCACAGCTTTGTGGCTGCTGGAGTGATGGTTTGAAACTAAGAAATGCAGCCTTTTAACTAGGCAAACCAGCAAATTCCTGATCATATGTAAGGAATCTAAAACTGGCAGCAACTCAGACAAGAACTTCCGAAATTGTTAAGCGTGGGTTACAGCCATTTGGCAGGCTTTTCTCAGTTGTCCAATGTCATGTAATACAGTAGCTGGATGATTTTACCATATTTTGGGAGACTATTTAAGGACTTGAAAAGCTTTCATATAGTGACTTCAGACTTTTCAGCTTCTTGGGAAATAGTGCTATTTTTGAGTATTCAAGTTTAATTGGTGTCTGTGAAAAGCATTAAGGATTACTAAAGAAAAATCTCTCTGGGTTATGTATTTCTCTTCCTTAGTATCTGCAAAGCTGGTGGTGCATTTTGGGACATTTTTTGTTTTATCTGTGGAAATGAGTGTTCCATAGGTTGAGGGTGAAACTACTGAGTATTCATACTGTTGTGCAGAGCAGAGATTCAAACCTTTGGACTCCTAATTGAGCTGCAGAGGATTCTTACGTAGCTAAAAGTAAGACATAGGTACCCCCAGCAGATGATGTATAATGCAACTATAATCCTAACTTGAATATAATTCTAAATTAGATCATAAAATATCAGTAAATTATAATTATATACTATTAGTTAATATAGCTAATATACTATGACATAAATTAAAGTAGAATTATAACTTTAATTTGTAACTTAAATATCATTATAATGTAATGTCTTCAAACTGACAGAGGGGAGATTTAGATCAGATGTTAGGAAGAAGTTCTTCCCTGTGAGGGTGCTGAGGTGCTGGCACAGACTCTCCAAAGAAGCTGTGGCTGCCCCCGCCTTGACAGTATTCAAGGCCAGGTTGGACATGGCTTGGAGCAACCTAGTCTATTGGAAAGTGTCCCTACCCATGGCAGCTTTAAGGTCCCTTCCAATCCTAAACAGTAAGCACTGTGGCCATCCTTCTTTCTATCTAGTGGGTATGACTATATGGGGGCATACATATAGCTGAAGTCACATGCTGTAAATTCCCACCGTTGCCTTTCATGTGCTGTCTTCCATAGGCAAGTGCTTGGCGAAAGGATAGGAGCATTGCCTGTTCTAGTTCTGAACACACCCAAACACTGTGGGCTCTGAACTTCCAACCACACCTCAGCTGTTACACTTCTTCAGATCTTCAGAGCTTTTGATGATTTCATTTTCCAAACATACTTGCTAGTGCCTCTGAATCACAACAGTCCGAGAACTGTTGATGTGGAAAGGTTGCTCCATACAAGATTTTGTTCTCAGTGATGTGCTTTAATGTAAATTTTGTTTATTCAGTGGCTGTCAGTTATAGCATGTGTAGTGAGGTATGATTAACTTCTGTATTCTGCAGAGTGGGGTTTTCATTAAAGTATTATTTCAATAAAAGTATTTAAAGAACAATGCTTATGCAAACAAATGTTCCTCATACTCGTTTCAAAGTGAGCCTACCTAAAAACATGTCTACACATTGTGCCAAAACCAGGGTATATTGCCTGGTGTGCAATAGCCAGTCGGTCATCCTTACCTTTTAGGAGGCCCTTGTATCTGTCCAGGTTTTTTCCACAGTAACACAAGTTCCAACTTTTAATTTTCTGCCTACATAAGTTCCAATTTTTGTTAACTATATGCCTACAACAGATTAGCCCTTTGGGAGTTACCTGAGTTACTTACATTTCAGATGAGTCTCTCTTTCTAATTATGTGTTTCTAGAAGCTTAACATTTGCAGGTGCATTGAATTAGCACATAAAAGCAAATAAAAACCTCTTCTTGTTTGCAATCTAAATGATACAGTGACTCTAAATTACTCCAAATGCAGTTTATTTGGATTTCAGAAATTTCATCTTTAGTGGTTCCACTTCCTCTGAAATTCACTCCTCGTGTGGTGCCCTCTTTACTCGAGTGCATTTGACTCCTTTAACCTTTACCACTGTATCTGGCGCACTGTGAAAGGTCCTTTCTGCTTTTCTCTTAGGGGTTCATTCTTCCACATCCTGATATACACCTCTTCCCAGGCTGGAAGTCAAGGACCCGTGCGTCCAAGGGAGGACGATTGTGCTTATTTAAATACATAGAGATAAGAGTCTGTGACAGAGAAAGTATTCTTTATGTAACAGAAGGTATTCTCTTATAACATCCCCCTTTATATTAATTTAATCTGGTTTCTCTGTCCACATGGCAAGGTACAGCTTTCCATATAGAATTCCCTCCCTTATTCTCAGTGTGAATCGAATTATTAACAATGCTGGTAGTAAAACTTCTACCCAACTCAGCTGAGTCTCCTAACACAGTTTTGATAACTGCCTCTCTGACATTTGATTCATTCTTTCTCCTTTCCACATGTGGTCTCCATGTAATCTCCACTGAATCTGTAAAAACTTTACAATTCCTTGAACTACTTCAGCTGTAAAAAGAGCTCTGTTATCTGATGCTATCTCTTTGGGAATTCTGAACCTGGGTGTTATTTCCTTTAGTAGAATACTCACTACCTCTTTAGCTTTGTAAGCTTCTGGCCATCCAGAAAAGGTACCTACCAAACCCAAGAGATACTTCTACTGTCTGTAGTTCAGAAAAGTCTATTTGCCACTGCTCCCCTGGGGTTTGTTTTTGCCTTATTTCTCCCAGGGGTGCCTTCCTTACTATTTTAGGGTTATTACCACAGCATAGATGACACTGACACACTGTTCCATTTGGCATTTTCTGCATCCAAATACCTATGATGTATCAGCTGAGGCTAGCAACCATAGGATCAGCTCCCATATGGGATTCATTACAAGTTCTCTTCAGGGCTTCTCTTACCTGGATGTATGATTGTATGATAGATGTGTGAAAATACGTGTTAATATTATTACTTTTCTAAATAAGAAAAAAAGATTAAAGTAACAGACCCCTATCTGAGAAGATTTTCCTGCATAGTACTAAATCTATTTCAGAGTAGTTTCACTAGAACACGGAGTCATTTTAGTAAACAGATCCTTCTTGCTCTACTATAAGAAAACCTTTGTGGTGAGTTGCTTGAAGAATTGTAGTTAACTCATACATTGAGAATTAGTTTTTTCTAAAGACAACCTAATTGCACATTTAACCAGCTTGGGGACAGTCTCTTATTTAGAGCAAACTTTCATTTTGCAGAAGAGGCTGCAAAGGCAATGGAGAGAGCTTTCTCTGGGTTGTTTTGTTAGGATGGTTTTTCCCTTACAAGACTTCCTCCTCTCTGTTGGCACAAGGTCAGCAGTGACTTTCCTGGCTCGCCTGAAGTGCAGCAGTAATGAGAACTTCTGGAAATGTCTTTGTTGTCTGTTGCCCTTGGAATCAGTCCTTAAAAAGAGGTTTTGTCCTTTAAAATGTGGAGGAGCAACATTCAGCCTTAGCTAAATTGCTTTTCATTAGATTAATAGTTTGTAGCATGGGAGACTGTATACATAGGCTCTCTGAAGATTTCTTCCTCCTCCATCACCTCCCTTGCTGACCTTGTAGAGAGGTATGTGGCTGGAGCCAGGGCTGCAGTGGTGCTGGTTGACACAGAGGAATGGGAGAAAAGGAGATCCAAGAACTACATAGCTATTAGAGCTGCTTTTCAGTATTTGCCATCCATAGTTCCTCTGGAGTTTTACATTAATTAAGACTTTGTCTTGAAGATGAGTTAATCCTGTCATTGTTTTCCTGCTGCTGAGCAATACAATTAACAAGTATTAGTGCTATGTTTTTAAAGAAATGAACAACAATAGTATTTGCATATCAGCTCCTTTTCTTCACAAGCAACTTTCCTGAGCTACAACTTTATGACAAGATAGTGCTAAATGGAGCTATCTGCAGTTCCGCTAGCTTTAAAAAGTCCATTTAATTTGAAATGGCTTAAGGGGCCCTAAAAATATATTTGAGTTATAGTTAGCTGCTTAACATGCTTCAGGGGCCTGTACCAAATATTGATTTTAACATTTCTTTTTTAAATATCCATATTCTCAGAACAACATGACTTCAAATTACAAGTTCAGTTGTCAGCAGCGTGGATTAATGTTACCAATCAATCTTCCTTCCTCCAGACAGTAATTTTCTAGAGCCTATATTTTGCTGTATTGTAATGAAAAGAAAGCTGATGCCTTATTTGGCTAAATCATACAATCATAGAATACTTAGGGTTGGAAAGGATCTTAAGATCATGTAGTTCCAACCCCTCTGCCATGGGCAGGGAAGCCTCACACTAGACTGCGTTTCCCAAGGCTCTGTCCAGCCTGGCTTTGAACACTGCCAGGGGGTGGGGTATAAATGATAGTGGAGATTTTGTTATGGTTTGGCTATTTTTCTATTTCTTGTGGCTCCAATTGGTTATAATGGGTCCTAGACTTAATGGGTTTTAATTGTTTCCCATCAGCACTTTAAACTACATGTCTAATGGTCTCAATTAAATAAGATCTTAATAATAAATGAGATGTTAAAGTTATTTAATTCAATTTTCAATAGATATGTTTAGCATCTTCATTTTAATAATCTCATAAAGAGATTATGTTTTACTGAGGAATCAAATGTTTCTGTTGTGGTGATAAAAGTCAGTAGATTTGAATTAGGCTTTTCCTTAGCTGGAATTTTTGACAGTATAATTTTTTTTAATGAGGGGAAATACCAACACACTCTTTGTGTAGTGAACAAGCTTCTGTAGTGAAAAATCTTTAAGCACCTACAGTTGAACTAACGTTTTGAAATGTTGGTTGAATTGTATTTTAATTTTTTTCAATTATCTGGATCGGCTTTAATAAAAAAACCCTGAGAACATTCCTAAAAGTTACTTATTCAAAGTTGAGTATAACTAGCTAGAAGAGCAGAGAGGGAAACACATTGTGCTTCTATTAATGAATGTGCTCTCATTTGTTCTCAGTGCATGTGTTGTTCTTAGTTTTCCTGTAGCATCCTCCTCCTTTCATCTTCTAGATTTTGAACAGATTTTTGACAGTGTGATGTATTAGAGAATGAAAAAGCTTTATGTGTCTTCTATGTGGGATTTTTTTTTTTAACCTACAAAAATTGTAAAGGATCTTGTCAAAGTTGATTTCTTTGTGTTGACCTAAGGAACTGGAGTTAAAAGCTTTTTGAAGTGTGTAGTGACTGCAGCAGCAATTTTGTATGGATGGGAGATCAGAGCTGTATAATAAATAGCTAGCTGCATGTATATGTAACTTCTAAAAGCCTGCTATCTTGTCCATTAAATAACTTTTTAGTTTAATTAAAAATAGCTTCTAATTAACCAAGTGGTAATATTGTGCTATGATTAAGGGAAGTTTAATTTGAATTAGAATTCATTTGTTTGCCAACGTGAACAGAGTCTGGCAGCATGCTATTTAACTCCATCTCTGAATTGAGTTTTCTGCATCGTAGTGGTGTTATTGCAGTTTAATGACAGAGCTGCTGACTTACAAGTGAGCTAGCATGCAATTACAAAGCTTCTTGAGCAGCCTGTGCTCATCCCCAGCTCTGCTGTTAGAGACTTCCACGGGTGACTGCCCTAGAGATGGCTGACACACTGTGATCATGATTCACTTCAGCATCCCACGGCAAAATATCTGGCAGAGGGAGGCCTGTGTTCCTGAATTATTTCTGAGATAGGCTGTGTCTTTCATTTGTAAAGAATGCAAGTGACTGTATAGAAAGGGTCAGAAAATGCCTTTCTGGCAAAAATATTCTAGAAGCTGGGCTTAGGACAGGAAAGTGCAGTTTTATATGTCTATATATGTATATCTAGATATCCTCAGTGATGTATATGTATGCTTTGAGAGGCCTGTTGTATCTTGCAAGTGTATGGTATGGAGGGTAGCTAATGTAAGAGACAGGTTGCCTCGCTGGCTGAGAGGGTGTGCTGGCTTTGGCTGGGATACAGTTAATTTTCTTCATCATCCCTAGCATAAGGCTGTCAGATGAAGGCAGGACAGGGCAGAGCTAGGTCAGTCAGCACCTTCTGTGGCACTGAATATAACTTGTTCTCTTTAGCTCACAACTCAGCAAACAAACAAATGTTTGGGAGTGTATTAGCATTTTTGGTGCTGAGTTTTTTTTCTAATAATACTACATAGGCTTCTCATAAAGAAGAGAGGGGGCTTGGAAATAGTATTAATTATCCCCAGATGTGTTGCAGAGTGAGTTTGCTGGTTTGGAATGGTATTTATTCTGGCAAACTGTGGGCATGTCTGACTGCTTGACTGTGCTGTTATTATCAGTTAACTTTCTGAACTCAGGCACTGAACAACACAATATGCTGTTAGGTTTTCTTTTTCTTTCTTGGCCAAACTGTTCTTCTGCCGTATGTCAGAACTGGGAAGAAGTTGCTGTTCAAACAGATCCATTTTTCTTGACAGAACAATCTACAAATGTACATAAGAAATGTTCCGTCTCATAACGTATATAGAATGCATAAGATACTTAATATTTGGGGGTATACCCTGATGAAACGGTTTATTAATAGAAGTGAACAATAACTAATTTGTTTCCATTAAAGATGTCCTTTTTTTTAGTCAAAAGATTAAAGAAAAGAAAAAGTGTGTTTCTCTGAAAAAGTGGAAGCAGCTGGAAAGTTCAGTACTGTACCATGCAATTATTATGTTAGATGCAAACCAGGTAATCTTTCAAAGGAAAGGAGCTCTTGGCATATCCAGTTTCAGGTACTGGCTGTGCTTCCTGGTGTTGTCAATAGAGATGGGTGACAGCACTTCTCCAGACAAGAAGTTCTGTTCCAATGTTTGCATCATGGCATCCAGGAAGAAATCAATTAGAGGTGAATAGCTTGAGGTAGGAGTGCTGTGTCGCAGACAATACATTGATCCAGTTAACTGTGTGTGGGAGAAGTAAATGAGAATTTATGAAGTATTTGTTTAACACCCAGAACAGAAAAATACTAGTTTTTCCTCTCCTGCTCTCCAGAGTTTCCATTAAATGTCCTTTCCTCCCAGTGAATTCAAAGAAACTGGAGATGTCAACTAGCTTGTAGGATGGTGTTTGTAGCATGTTGGAGTCTGTCTCAAGCTAAATCCAGGCTAAAATGTAGAAAGTAGACTCACCATAAAGATGAAATATACAGTAGGGATAAGTCCTAAGAAGAACAGGTTGATAGAATGGAAATTCTGCTAGCTCTTGGCTACATGTGTGACGTCCCATGGTATGGGATATCCCTTGAGTTAGCTGGGGTCATCTGTGTCCCCTCCGCCAGTTCCTTGTGCACCCCCAGCCTGCTTGCTGGTGGGGTAAGGAGCAGAAGAGCCCTTGGCTCTGTGTGAGCTGCTCGTCAGTAACTAACACATCCCTGTTTCCAGCACAAATCCAAAGCGTCACTCTATACCAGCTGCTATGAAGAAATCTAACTCTATCCCGGCCCAAACCAGCACAACTTGTTGGAGCAGCTGTTACTCTGATACTACCTTTTCCCCATCTGCAGGGCAGATGGCCTAATCCACAAAGACCCACTATTTGCTCATGGATCAGTTTTCAGAGTCTAAAGTGAACAACTGACAGTCTTCCCAAAGATGCTGAACATGTCCATGCCTGGGCAATGTTCTATAAAACAAGAAAAGGCTTTCAAGACTTTTATATACTCCCCTTTCTCTCTCTCAATGGGAAGACAGACCTTGGTAATATATTCTTAATTTAAGAGATTGTTTTGGGCAAGTCTCATATCAGAAAACTAATGCTTGCTTGCATTGACCTGTGATCCCATAAGTTTTTCAGTTTTCCTGCTGGCATCTGCTCTTTATTTCAATATTTGGGCTTTGTTGCCTGGAGGGTCACTCTATCCCTGCTGTTTAAACATGATGTAAAACTATTTATCCTCTGCTTTTGGAAACATTGGAGAGGAACAAGAACAAGATGGGCTAGAAGTACACTTAGCCTTTGAGAGTTTAGTTAGCAGTGGGATGTATGCCATAACATGTCTGACATCATGTAAACTGCATGTACCTTACCATAAGAAGAAGCTCTGTTGGACAGCGGCTTGTGATTTTATGACTTCTATTTAAGATCAGTCATAACAGATTAAAAAAGAACTGAATAATGGGTTTCAGGTGTATTTTTTGGGTGAATTAAAGGATGAGATGGTTTTCTTTTGTCTTCTCAGACCTTGAGTTTCAATTCTAAAAGACAAACAATTAAACCAGACTGGTATCTCTATTGCAGCTCATGCTGTTTTCCTTCACAGAGATTGTATCTCTCTTGTGAGTCCCTTGTCCCAGGTAGGGCAGGTAATCCTTCAGGGAAAATATTAACAGAGAATCTGCACATACCTTAACATGTTACAGGAAAGTGGCCCTTTCACTGTGACTGTCTCATAAAGACAGTGATACGTTTTCACTTGACAACACATGATGTCCCAGGACTTGTAACACCACGTAACTGAGGAGTGGAACTGCTTTCTTGAATAAGCTGGTGCACACATATTGTGTGCTCCTCACCATCTGTCCTTGCTGGAGCTGACATCTGCCATCTGAGGGCTGCCTCCCTGATGCTTAATTCTCTGATTAGATGCTTGTGGCACCCTCAAACCCCCTCCTTCCCCAACAGAAACTCAAAGACAATTGAGTGTCTTTGTACTGCACACACTTCCATATCCCCGTGGTGCTTTTGTGCGTACACCCTTACGAACAGCCTTTTGTGTGTCCAGACCCCAGATGGTTGCCTGCAGTCACAGCCTTTAGAGGAAGAATCATATTCAAATTGTCTAATGGATAATAAACTGTACTGACTTTGCTGCTGATGTGAATAGATGTTTTCAAGTCGAGGAAACAAAAGATCTCCTTGGGTAAATTGCCGGAGATATGTATCATTGTACATCTTGAAGAGGGGGGGCAAGCTGAATAAATGACAACTATGTATTGGGTTTGCTGAGGAAACAGCATAAATTGAAGATTTAAACCCAGGAAATGTGGCAGAATTAGGGTATCTCTTAAATCCTGTTGTTGAGATTGTTAATAGCTAAGCAGCTAGCAGGCACTTTTTGTATGTTCTGAATTCACATGGGCCATATTTAATACCTGGAATACTTAGCAGTTTAATTTTACTGAATCAAAATGCTTTCAAGAAGAAGACTTTCCAGTTGCTACAGCATTCCCAGGAATTTGCAATGGCTAGAACTTAAAACCTTTGAGGCTCTCTTCCCTCCCCTGGGCCCTTCACATCAGGAAACAGAAATGTGCTACATCCTGATTGTTTCAGAGGGAGTTTCCTGCACTTTCAGATGCTGGTAACCAGCAAAAAGAGAGGCTTAAGTGGTATCTTTAAGTATTCCAGAGCTCGGAAAACAAAGTTGTGGGGTTTTTGTTTGTTTATGGGTGGGTTTTTTTGATAGTTTTAACGTGATGAAAGATGTATTAATACAAATTTTTGTCACCTATGAAACAGTACAACTCTTATTCCTTGTATATTATATATATGTGTGTATGTACATATATATATTTATAAAAACTTATAAACCCAAGGTAAATGTCTAGAGTATGCTGAGCAATGGCAGTAGTGTATATTTATAGGGAGAATGTGAATAAATCCATCTTTGATCCAGTTTCCGTAAGTTACAGAAAGCATGGGATTTTTCTGCCAGAAGCAAGGCAGAATGCAGGGTAAACTCTGTCTTTTCCAAAAAAAGGATCTTTTTTGGGCTTACCTCTTCATTTATCTGCTAGTTACATTTTGAAATCCTATAGAAATTATCCACTAAGTATTTTAGGAAAGTAGTTTGAAACCAAAACCAGTCTGTTTCTTAAAAAAACTTTCTGGGCACTGGGTATAAGAGATCCATTATTACTTGTATTTTCGGAAATACAGCATTGAGGAATCTGGGTGACAGACCTACCCACATTCGACCCTAATGACAGGATTTGAAGAAACAGCTAATGTGCTATGGTTTTGCACACTCTAGCTGCCTGTGATCCAAAGTATGCATCTTGTGGCTTTCCGTGAGTCATTATTTTGGGATGTTGTATCTGCATTAGAAGGTAGGAGAGAAAGATCATCACAGTCACTTCTTGCTGACTATAAAGTCAAAACTTTTCTCATGGCAGGCAGTGCAGACCTATTCTCTCACTTGAGTAGCTCAATGGCCAAGTACTAGTGGTATCAAAAGCATCGTTTAATATCTAAGTTTTTTTCATGTACAGTACCTGATGTAACAGAATGCATATACAGTGACCTAATTACCTTGAGGGGTGTTGGATCAGTTATGATTCAGTCCAAATCAAACTAAGATGATACGGATGAATTTAAGAGATTTAAGTGAGCTAATGAGGATCCATTTGCACCCCAAACTCACTAGTATCACTTCCCTTTTCCAAAACAAGCTCATTATATACTGCAGTGGAGGCAGTCTTATATATTATCTTGGTTTGAGGTGTTCCTGTGACAACCACCATGCCAGACTCTGTACCTATCATTTCCTACCGAAAATATTGTGTTTGATTTCTTCTCTGAAATGGACCCTCCTGTAGTTGCATTTGATTGCTATAATGGGGAAGTGCTATGTAGTAATGCCACTTGAAAATTAAAGCATGTGTAAAGTATGATTACGTTCACTATTAGATTTCAAAGCGGAGACCACAATGTCAGTCTTGTGATGAGATTTAGCTGCCGGTCAGGTTTTGATGAGGTTTGTGGCATTGTAATGGCTTGAAAGGGTCTAACATAGTTTGCAAGTTCTAAGAAAACCCCTCTTTGTACCGGACTGCAGTAGCCAGTGGAGGTACAGGCTATTGGGCTTCCCAAACAGGAACTACCTTCTCAGAGATCATTCTCCGACAGAGGTTTTTTTGAATTCAATTGCTGGAATTTGACCTTTAGGTTGTGCAGAACCCAAAATAATTAAGGAAAATGAATTTTGGATTGTTTTTAGTACTGTAATAAGTATTATCACCAATTGATTCTGTTCTGTCCCCTGAAATGTCTTTACTTTGTGTACTGGTGCAACAAGACAAGTACTCACTACAGTGTTTAGAAGAAC
>JBCJKH010082743.1:0-12989 GCA_039877255.1 Loriculus beryllinus
ATGCATATGTATAACTTTAGAGGATAAATGTAAAGGGGAAATGACGCTGAGGTGCACATGCCTTTGGAGGAGCTATCCCCCATGAGCTTCAGCACTGAATAAAGCATACCTGTTTTACAACTTCAACGAGTTGTGGAGTCTATCCGTGTATCACATTCCACAAAACAGGTACCAAATGTCTAAGGATGACTGTTGAACATGCATGCAATATATCCAAAATATTGCAGGCAGGAATAGTAATCCAATCTGCACATAGCCTAGTAACGTAAGATATTTGAATTATCTATTTTTAAAACTAACAAGCACTGTATCTGTATCTGTATCTGTATCTATCTATCTGTGAATGCATTACCAGTTTTGTTTGCACTTTTCTGACACTATTTTGAAACAGTATTTAGAATAGTTCTGACAGCAAAGCTGTTGTTCAAAGAAACTATAATTCATAATCTATTTTAGACAAGTATCAGGATTTTTTTCCACAAGGAAAGTTTAATATTCACTATTTTCAGCCAAGACTGTACTTAGCCTTATGGATTAACATTCTTGCAAAAGTTCTATTTGTTAACATACAGAAACAAAGTCATAGAATAGTTTGAGTTGGAAAGAACCTTTAATGATCATCTAGTCCAGCCTTCTTGGAATAAGCAGTGATGTCTTGGAATTCTTTCACAGTGAGGGTGGTAAAATACTGGAATGTGTTGCCCAGAGAGATGGTGGATGTGCCATCCCTGGAGACATTCAAGGCCATGCTGGATGTAGTTCTGGGCAATCAGATCTAATTCAAGATGTCCCTGCTCATTAAAGGGGATTTGGACTAGATGATCTTTGAAGGCCCATTCCAACCGAAATTATTCTATGACTCTTGATTCTGTGATCTTCAACTAGATCAGGTAGCTTCTTCAGATTTCCTGGAGGTGTGGCATTTACCACCTTTATGGGCAATCACTTTCAGTGTTTCACCACCCTCATAGTAAAAAATTTCCTTCTTATATCTAGTCTGAATCTACCCTCTTTCAGTTTAAAACTATCACCCCTTGTCCTATCTCTAAAGGTCATACTAAAAAGTCTGTTCCATCTTTCTTATGAGAAGGCTTAAAAGGCTGCAATAAGATCTCCTTAAAGCTTTCTCTTCTCCAGGCTGAAAACCCCCAACTGTCTCTGCCTGTCTTCACAGAGGAGGTGCTCCAGCCCTCTAATCATCTTCATGACCCTCCTCTGGACCAACTCCAACAGGTTCTTATGCTGGGGGCCTCAGAGCTGAACACAGTACTCCAGGTAGAATCTCACCAGAGACTCCACCTGGAGGCAGAATCACCTTCCTTGACCTGCTGGTCACACTTCTTTTACACAGCCCAGGATATGGTTGGCTTTCTGGGCTTTCAGGGATATGCACATTACTGGATCATGGTAAGCTTCTAATCAATCTACATCCTCAAGTCCTTATCTTTTGGGGGACTCTCAATTGCTTCATCCCGCAGCCAGAATTAATTCTGGGGGTTGACCCAAGCCAGGTGCAGAACCTTGCAGTATGGGTAACAGAAGTGGATGAAATATGGAATATGAAATATGAAAGACAATTTGAAGACTGTGAAGGAAGAGGAAGGAAGCTTTGAAAGATTTTGGACCTATTTTTATGATATTCAGAGAACAGATTTACAAGAAATATGCTTCCTATGGAAAGAACATATATGTAAACTGTATATACCTCCCTCAAATTTCCGAGAAGAAAGAAAAAAATACAGGTTTAATACCAAAACCTTAGAAGAAGCAGCACTGAATCATTCACAATCTTTTTTCCTTCTATTCCCAGAGGCTTAAGAGAGTGAATCTTTTAATAGTTTCAGGGGAAATAAACCTTTTTTTTTTTTTGTCTCTCTTTTGAGGCCAGCAGTTGGAAAGCCAAAGTTTCTTTTACATCATTCTGTATCTTTTTCAGTCTATTTGGGAGGAGTTAAAAGAATAGGTGTTCAGCATATTTTCTCCTGACTCATCATGTTTCCAATTTTCTTTATTATGTTTTTACAATTACTTTTCAAAGCAGAATAAATTTAAAATAACTTCCTTTTGCTTACAAATATGTTGACAATATGAGCTCAGGGATTCTGAAAGTGAACCCCATGCTAGAATTTCAAAGGAAGGAGTATCATTTTGACACTTCATTATCATTGAAAGCTAATAGGAGTTAATTACCTAAGTGCCATTTGGATGTCCATCTTGAAATCTTAAGAAAGAACCTACAGCATGAAACCTGTCCCCTTTTTCTGATCACGCAGATAATTTTTCTTCCACACCATTAAATTTAGACCTTGGAAGTACTACAGATGGAGTATATATTTGTGCCTTCACAGTATATATAATATGCCTTATTTATAAATTTTAGGCTGGATTTTGAAATGTTTTAATCATTTTTAGTGAGTACAGCAAAATGCAAATAAGTGCATTGGTATTTTATAAATTATTTCTGAAGAATCTCATAATTATTATAAGGCAAATACATATGAACTGGCTTGCAGTTTTGGATTTCATTTAGTATAGTTTATATGTTATCTATTTTAAAATATACATATCTCATGAGCAAAGTTCTGTGATCAAGCCACAGAACCATAGAAATGTTGATTGGAAGGGACTTCTTTAAACCTCTCATCCAGCCTTCTTGCCACTCAAGTGTGACTACTACCAACACTAGAACAGATCAGACATGTCTTTGTCTAGCCAGGTCTAGAAAAGCTCTGAGATCAGAGACTCCACCATCCTCTTTCAGGAGCATATTTCAGCGCTGCGCTACTTTGTCTGACTCTAGGAAAAAAAAAAAAAAAATGCACATTCAGATACTTACAGATACTGTAGATTTCTTTTGCCAGATTAAACAAAGCCTATTTGCCTCCTGATCTGTCATATTCCCATTTGTCTGTCCCAATACTTACTAGACTTTTGCTAAAGTCTGTCAAATTTCTCAATACTTTTCACCAAATGTCTTCTGGCCTTTTCCCTGTTTAAAACTGGTGGACATCACCTAGACTTCTGGCACAAAGATTATGGTTATTATCCATAATAATCATATACTGGGAGGAATTTGTTCTTTTTTCTTCTGAATACGTTTCAATTTTTCTAGTTATGTAGTTAACGGACATAAAGGTTGACATGTAATACCCTTAAGAAATTTCTTTTTGTTTTGGTTTGGTTTGATTTTGTTTTTTTCTAGGTTTTTGGTTTGTTTTGTTTTGGTTGTTACTTTTTAAGGAGACTAATAAGGTAGAGGACTTCTGAAATTTCTTAAAGCTGATTAACTGTATTGAAGAAATACAATGCCTAATGTTACAATTTCCAGAAACATAGTGTACTGACCTATAGCAGTTCAACCTGATTTGTCAGGGAAAGAAACCTTATGATGGCTAAAAAGCCTACAGAATAACTGATTGTAACTAGTGGTCTTTTTAATCCTGTAACTATGAGTTATGAAGAAAAATGGTAATAGTTTTTTAAAGCTTGGTTCATTTGCTTGATTGTGTGTTTGTTTTTCTGAGTAGTTGTATAGGGGAGACCTCAAAATATGAAGAGTGCAAGCTCCAGGATTTTAAAAGGATTTTAAAAAAGCAGTACTAATGCTTTTCTCCTTATTAAGGCAGGACACAAACTATACATAGACTTGCCAGGAGAAAGTTACATAAATTGCCAAGATTAATTATAATAGGTTTGATTTTCAGAGAGATAAAAGCTTCATCACTTAATGTCTCAAGACCAAAGGCAGAATTAGGCACTGAATGCACCTTATGGCACCTGCAAGTAATAAGGACACCCTTACTAGCAAGATGCAAGACAGATTCCAGTGTCAGAGGGCTAAATGAGAACAACTGTGTCTGAACTTCAGTAGTTATGGTAAAAGCATATAAGGACTTTATTAAGAAGCCTTTAGCCCAAAGAAGTTTAATAACATATTTGAGAAAAGACTTTTATGTTGATGGATTCTTGAATTATTGCTATTTTTGAATTTACAAATCAGAAGATGGGTACCAGCATAATTTACTAATTATAACATTCTACAGAATGAAATAAAATTAAAGATTTATTTTAACATATCTTCTGTTGTCATGGCCTTCAAATTTCAAGGATTCAAGCTTATAATCATAAAAATTAAAGAGAGAAACTTCTTTGATAAAATTCAAGATCAGTTACTCACATAATCACCTGAATCTAAGCAATAAAGCTTTAATAATGTAGATTGCAACATCATATTAGGGTCATATCTGCAGAGCAAACCCATACTTAAGATCCAGGGCTTAACTTGCCTTGGATCAAATACTGATCTCTATAATCAAGTTGTGCATATATATTAAATCTACTGACATTGCAAGTGACATTCATGTAATACCACACTTCCCTTTTCCACCCATTTTTATAATAATCCACCAACAGCTTTGTATTTTGAGCTTTTAAAACTGCAGCAAATTGAACGTATTCAGTATAGAATTATTGTTTTAAAAAAATCGCAAGCAGTTCACTAAAGATTAGCTCACAGCACTGATGCAGGAAAACAGGGTGCATTAGAGAGTCATGACATTGGCAAACACAATTAGACACTGTCTATGGCAGGCCTGTGCACAAGACACTTGCAGTGATCTGACATTTTCTTTGTCAGAAGCAAAGTGGTAGCAGTTGGATTGACTTTATATGGATAAAACACAGTCAGGGATGGTAATATTTCTGACTTACTTTCTCTTTTTTATTAACATAATACTACTTACCATTTTTAATATTGTACCTGATCTGAACTAATGTTCCTGAAAGAACAATGAACAAGAACAAGATATGAGAGACATGGTGCTAAGAAAACCAGGAAAATAAAAGTATGACTATAGTAGCTAAATAACTGAAGTAATACTGAGTGGCCAGATAATAAAGTGCTGACTATGATAGTTGCAGTCTTGCAGTAGAGTAACAAGTGATTGCATAAGACATCCGTGGGATTGTATGGAGAAAAATAAAAATAAAAAATTGTTCTAAAAAATGTTTCTCTTTAACCAAATAGAGTGATGTTCATGGCCGCAATTTGCGTACATGCTTGATAAAAGAACAAAGGTAATGCATGAAATAAATGCATCATCGATAAATGGTATCCATCAGGAGAATGCATGCTACAGATGGGCAGCCACAGTAAGGAGTAAGACTGCAGAACAGATGTGGGCTCCCAGGTAACTATTACACTCTGATAAACTTGATACCTATTGTGTATTGTGGGTCTGGCACTGGCAATGGTACTGCCTCTGCATGCCTTGTTATCACAGTTGGCTTTTCTCTCCCTATAATTTAATTAGCTGCTGCTCAGTGCAGCTCTGTAACTCTTGACGTTCATCCCAAGGCCAAAAACAAGGACTTGATGAACAAGTTCTTTGCAAACCCTTTTTTTTGGCATTCATTGTGGAACCCATTCCCTCCTTTGGGAGTTCTTTTGCATCCCAGCTCCACCTGGAGCAGGAGACTGTTTCTTTTTCCCAGTGTTGTCCTCAGGTGTCTAGCTACAGCTTTGAGTTCCAGTAATGGCTGTTAGACCCTACTGGAAATTTACTATTTGGACCAAAAGACAGTTTGGACTAACTAATCTAATTCCTGGATCATTAAGGCATACTAACCAGCTCTACCCGAGTCATGGCTGAAAAAACTGGCGTCTGGCAAAGAGGTACAGACAAATAGCAAATCAACTACTGAGGTTTCTCAAAGTGTACTGAAGTGTTACCAGACTCACTAAAGAAAGAAACTTTGTCCTTTGTTTCTCCTCATTTCTCATTAGGACCTAAGAAGTAGAACAGCAAAAGAACAGTCACATAGTGCACTCAGCTAAACTTAAACAAGGAGTGGGGAAGAATCCAGGTGGGGATAAACAAGTGATCTATGATTTGTGGCTTTCCCTGAGGTGTCCAGTGATAGATGGCAGGTTTATGGTTATAAGGGTAGGGCAGGCCTTCTGTCCTGAATATCGATCCTCACTTGCATGAGGATTAAGTGTGCTATAAATACAAAGCTTCTCTTCCTTCTGGATGCTCAGCAAAGACACATTGAGGGAAGTAAGAAAAAGTGAACAGGAGAGGTGGAGCTTGTATGAAGTATCTGAATTGAAAGATCTGCTCAGGAATAATTTCAAGCAGCTTCCCCATCCTTCCCTTTAAATATTTTAGGTGTGTTAATGCAGTAATTAACAACAAGGTAAAAGTAGAATGTTTCCAACCCACATAAGACAAACTATTCACATTACAGAAGAGACAAGAGGAATAAGAGGTGCTGTACGATGCATTTAAACAGCCTTTCTGTTGCTGCTTGTAACAAGCTGCTTGCTTGTTGTTCACTCTAATTTTTTGTTTGTTTGTTACTCTTCTCTCCCCAGCCTCCAAACCTATCTAAATAAGGTGCCTTTTAGAACACTTTTTGCACCAAAACCTTTATAAATGTTAGTTTTAGTCTCCCTTTGCTAGTGGTTTCAGTTAAGTTTCATTTCAATGTGGGGAACCGCTGTGGGGTCTTTGGTTTGTGTTTGTTGTTTTGCTGTTTTTTTTTTTCTCAAGGAGACATTTGGTAAGAGAGGCAATGTGTGTGTGGAATTAGCAGATTTTTAGGCTGTCTATGACATGTTATTATCATTATGCTGTGGATGTACATGCGTTTGCATTTACCACTGAGTTCTTCCAATCAGATAGCTGAATGAGAATATTGTGATAACTGTGCTCACAGGAAAATAAGCCATATTTAAGGGCTAGAGTGAGATTTTTGAAGCTGAATAAGCAAAATGCTTAATCTTGGGGTCCATATCCAAGCAGAAGTTGATTCAATCGGGTAATATTTTTCTAAAATAATGAAAAATTAACTTTGAAGAGTGACAGAAAGATTTGTCAGAAAACTGAGAGTTTAAAAAATGAAATAGAAATAAGATGTGTGACAGAACTGAACAGATACCTGACTAGAGTAGCAAATATAGAAAAACAAAAGTCATACCTTATACCTTATATAAGCTGCCCACAAAAAAATAATTAAGAAAACACCCCTTTCCCTCCCCCCCATAAAAGAAAAAACCCAAAAATGAAACAAAAAATATCCCCTGCAAACATTATAGTAGTGTTTAGGGTGTAAACAGACTTCCAATCCACAGCCAATTGAGGAGAAAGCTGCCCAATGCTTGTTTTCCGTATGCCAGTCTAACACTGCTTCTCTCAAGATATTTCCAATGAGTGGCTGGTGGAAGCACTCCTTATCCTGCCTTCAGTCCTGTTGTGCTGGATTAGCTCAGACCTATTGTCATTAAAGTTAAACAACACTGCAGCTGGTTAAGGCTCATCTGCAGGATAATCTCTGGCACTGCAGCACCGTGCATCTGCCTGGGTAGACAGATCTGTCAAGGAAGCAGTTCTGGGACTGCAAATATAGTCCAGGGACAGTAACTTTTTACAGCTCCTGCATTATAAAGAATAATGCCAGCTCTTGGCTTTATTCCATTCAGACATAATTTCAACTACTGAATCTACATCACAGCTCCCTTCCGTGATTAAATTTTACTGGAAACCTCAGCCAGTCAAATTTAATACACAAAACACAAAGACCAAGTCAAGTAGTGTCTGTCTTCTCTCTAACATACTTTTAACGCAACAAACAGAAAATTTTTTAGAAAATGTGCAAATTCTTTTCGTTTGTAAGCACCTGACTTCCAAACAATAATAGTGACATTTTCTAATGAAAGCATTTCCATTTTCACAATCCCTAAAATGATTATTTCATTCAAACTACTAAATGTGCAACAGAAAACAGAAACAAAAGCCAGATTTTAATTTCCAAATTGTACAAACATGCCAAACAAAAAAAACTCAAAAACAACAACAAAACAAAACAAAAACAAAAACAAAAACAAAAACAAAAACAAAAAACAAAAAACAAAAAAGAAAAAACAAACCCAAAAAAAAACCCATTGATGAGCAGAGGGGAGGGGAAAAGATTAAAGGAGTGGTTATTTTGGAAAATTGAAAGAAACATTATACTTTAAATAAATATTATAAGTAGGACAAGAGAAGACAAAGTAATTTCTTGGCAGTCTAATACTATTTTTGGAAAAATGACTACTAATCATAAAATAATAGGATCATAGAACCACAGAATCATAGAATTGTTAAGGTTGGAAAAGATCATCTAGTTCCAACTCCCTTGCCATGGGTAGGGACACTTCACACTAGACCATATTGCCCAAGGCTCTCTCCAGCCTGGCCTTAGACACTGCCAGGGATGGAGCATTCACAGCTTCTTTGGGCAACCTGTTCCAGTACCTCACCACCCTCATAGTAAAGAACTTCTTCCATATATCCAACCTGAACATCCCCTGTTTAAGTTTAGCCCATTAACCCTTGTCTTATCACTACAGTCCCTGATGAAGAGTCCCTCCCCACAATCTTTGTAGGCTCACTTCAGATACTGGAAGGCTGCTATGAGGTCTCCACGCAGCCTTCTCTTCTCCAGGATGAACAGCCCCAACTTTCTCTGCCTATCTTCACACAGGAGCTGCACCAGTCCCCTGATCATCCTCGTGGTCCTCCACTGGACTTGCTCCAACAGCTCTATGTCCTTCTTATGTTGAGGACACCAGAACTGCACAGTGTTCCAAGTGGGTTCTCGAGAGAGCAGAGTAGAGGGGCAGGATCACCTCCTTCGACCTGCCAGGGTCACACAGCCCAGGATATGGGACTTACTAAACTAAATGCTGAAGGAAATCAAAAAGTCTAGATGCCATACTGTCCCAGTCATAATGTAAAATATTCAGTACCTTCTAGAAGTACTTGAAGAGTACAAACATCTGACTCTGCTTTTCAAAATACCCCATGACTAATAGGTAAAATCCTAGGACAATACTTTACATACTTTCCAAAGCTGGGTTAGGGAAAGTTTTTCTTGACATTAAAATCATGCTATTTTCCAGAGTATTTCCAAGCTTCTATTTCTGTTTGATTCAAGCAGCTCTTCCTATCAGTCAGTATCAGTAGCTAATCAAAGCTTTTCTAATGCAGTAAGTTGAGTTATTCTAGGACAATATTTGGAGAGAACTTAAAAGTGAAAATGCAGTGATTTTCATTTCTAAGGCACCAGAGACTGGCAGATATTCATATATTTTATTTATTTATTTATTGTGACAGCATTTAATATATTTATTAGTTGGTTGTGTGGAAATCCTCCTGGCAAATGTACTTTTAAAAGATGTTTCCTCTTATTGATCTCCTGCAGTCAGCTATAAGACAAATTCTGAGATTCCTAATAATGTATACACTGAGGAAATGTGGGCAATAAAAGTGTTTATTATGTTGTAGCATGAGGAATGAGAGTAAAGGATCTCAATTCAATCGTAACTGTAATCCCAATACAACAGCTATGGTAAATCCAGAGAGGAAATGAAAGATTAATTCATGGGGAGAGATGGCAGTTTGGCAGCAGCATGTTACTGTCAGATTGTTATTTTTGCAATAATACTTTTTCTTTATGCTTCTGTACACAAGTTTGCATTTGCATAAGGTTTCTGCATGGCAAATGGACTCACTATTCTTCTGTCTATGTATTTACCAGGGGCTTCCGCTCATACGAGATTAATACTGGTAATAATAATAACAACAACAATAATAATCCATTAAATTTGTATTACCACTTTCATACAGAAAGTTCCCAAGATACCTTTCACCACCAGTGTGGAATATTTCAGAAAATTAGTATATCTTTCTGTATAGAAACACAGAGTAATTTAAGTTGGAAGGGGCCTCTGGAGGTTGCCCAGTCCAACTCCCTGCTCAAAAAAATCTAGTAAATCATGACCTTTTCCAGTCAAATCTTGAACATCTCCAAGGTCAGATAGCATACAGGATTTCTGGGCAATTATTGTTCCAGTATAACCAGCCTTCTCTGGAGGCACCAGCTTATAGCCTTCCCCATCACATAAACCACTCTACACTGCCCATGTGATTGGGGCCTTCAGCATCCCTCTTCCATCCCCAAGGCTGTGGCATTTGTGCATCCCAGGCGCCAGACCTGGTTGGTGTAGCCTCTGGGTGCAGCCCTGCGCAGAGAACCTCTTAAAGGTTCAGGCCAGCATCCCTGAGCACAGCCTTGCTTCTCAGAGTCAGGTTCAGCCTACTGCACACCAGCAGTCTGCACTGCCATAGCATTGTGCCACCACATTCGACTCCCTGCAGCAAAATCTCTGAGCTGTAAAGAGAGGTTTCATAGCACATGTGCATTCTTCATAGGATTTGTTAAAAAGCTAGTCTCTGTGAGCCTTAGCTTGTGGGATTTTCGACTTCGTGGCATTACTATGTACAGGGCCTGTAAATGTCCAATTACCCTAACACTTCACTGTGGCCCTGCTGAGCATAGCCTTTGAGCCTGAGCAGGGAGCTGAGAAGCAGACCAGGAGTTCAGGTGGTACAGCTTGATCAGGTCAGGAATACATGGGGCATTGGCAAAGGAACTGAGTGGTAGAGCAATTTGCGAGGGTGTACTCCTGACCTTTATCTCCTCCTACTAATTTCCATTCTGATTTCTTATCCAGCTCAGTCATGCCATGTTTCAGGTGGCTGAAGTGAGCTTCCTAACAGTAGGAATAAATGAAATGAAAATAGGGCAGAGATTATCCAAATCCCAGCATGTGTTTGGATGGAGGAGGGCAAGAGAACTGCACAGAGGCCTTGATCATGGCGATCATGAGGAACTGTGAAAGACAGAAAAATTGGAACAAAGAATATGAAACAAAAATGCATCTGCAGCATTAATATGACTGCCTTTTTCCCTGACATGTGGGAAGGAGAGGGAAAGTAGCCACTCCTCAGTGACCTCCTCCATTTCTTTCCTTCTCTCATTACACACATAGAGGAGAAACTGGAGGGTCATAGGTGGAAGACAGCAGGGACAAATTGATCAAGGAAACACCCTTCCATTCATGAGTTCATAGATGGAAAAAATACATGAGTAGGGGAAAAAAATGAGTGGAGGGAAGGCATAGACGGGCATGGCTCATGGTGCAGTTTCAAGTGAAATGAATTTGTGATCAGGAGTATGATTCTGATTCTGGGAGGAGAGGAAGGAGAGTACTGCTTTACACTTCACACACAAAGATGTGGAGAGCTACCAAGGGGTGTTAGGAACCAAAACAAAGGCTGTGACCAGTGCTGTCATAAATAAAAAATTAGAGTTGGAAAGTTATACACAGTGAATATGTCATTAATCCTCTACATGCTGAAGTCTATATCAAGATATTTTTGCACAGAAAAACCTGCACATTCTGAGGTAAAAGGTGTTGCATCTTGTCTCAAATATATTTTTTTCCCTATGCCATCAGAAGGAAAGTCAGGAAACAATCCTTGGTCTGATGCAAGTCTTGATATTCAACATACTTGAGAGAAGTGTCAGCAGTTTTCTGGCCTCAACATTTCTTTAATGTTAAGTTTTGGGGCTTTATATACAGCAGGCACAATATGATTCATCCTGTCTAAAGCTTGGAGGTCCCTCTTTGCTTTTGTTAGAATTACTAAGCCAGCAAGAACACTTCCTGTGAGATAGGCTTGTGAAATAAACCAAGAAAGACAGACCTCTTTTATAGTCACAAAATGTACTTCTCTTAAAGTGGCCTTTCAAACCTCCAAGAGTGTTAATCTGTATCAGGGAATGTGTAGAACTGATTAATAGCTAGAAGTAAAAGCATAATTAAAAGATTCAGCCTTTGAATTCCTGCTGGTTGAGGAAATTACTGGCATCATACATAACATTTTGGAAGGTAGAAGATTAGTGGAGGTACTGATTTCTTTCTTTCAAATTATTTAGCGGCACAAAAAGAGCAATTCTGTTCTTTAGGTGGTACTGTAGCTGCCACTGTCAGGAACACCAGGTTCAGCAGTACCAGTAGCTAGTCCTTGGGTTTCTTAATGAGAACATATTTCATTCTTTTTGATCTTTAATATTTTTTTCTTTCTCCTTCATGATTCTTTTATTTGGAGCTTTTCCTTATGGTTTCTACAGATCTGACAAAGGTGAAAATCCAGGATGAGGTTTGAAAATGCCCCTTTTAACTGAATACTGAATTTTCCCTGACATGAATAAATCTGTGCACTGGATTTTGGTTTTTTTGAATCTATGGCGGCAAAAAAATGTCTGTATATTGTGAGTTTTAAAATACATATAAGGATATTTAAGATATGCTTGGGGAAGTCAAGTGAGTGGTGAAATAAATTACTTCCAGGTATTATAGACCTCCTTAACTCTTCTCTCTTTTTCTTTATTATTACACATTTATAGGCACCCCACCCCATAATGATGTGGAAACACCACTGCTGTCCATTATACGTCCATAGAGGTTGACCAAGATGTCTTTGCCAAGAAGTACATTTTGCTGATATAATGATTTCAAGAATCTAGAAATTTCGTGTCCAGCACTCATTGAAAAAACTGATTAGAGGAAGACATAAGTGAATCCTTGAGACAACTTTGAGATAAAGACATTATTGATAGCAACATGCTTACCAACACTGTTGGTACAAATTGAGTAACAAAGCAATTTTAAACCAATATTTCCATTAAAAAGAATCTGCCCTAGGTTCAGCAGTAGCAGGCATTTTTCTCCTTCTTAGTAGCTGGTGCAGTGCTGTGTTTTTGACTTCCAGCCTGGAAACACCGCTGATAACACCGATGGTTTTATTTGCTGCTCAGTAACATTTACTCTGACCAAGGACTTTCTGAGTCTCATGCTCTTCCAGAAAGGAGGGGAAGTTGGGAGGAAGCAGAGACAGGACACCTGACCCAAACTAACCAAAGTGGTGTTCCGTACCACAGCACGTCATGCCCACCATATAAACTGGGGGCAGTTACCTGGAAGAGCTAGATCACTGCTCAGGTAGGGCTAGGTATTGGTCAACAGGTGGTGAGTGGTTGTATTCTCTTCCCTTGTTATTTCCCTTATCATTATTATTATTGGTGGTAGCAGTAGTGGT